>JAODAL010040715.1:0-36629 GCA_025379985.1 Phyllomedusa bahiana
CAACCCCAAACGGCTCAGCTTTCATTTCTTAACTCGCTCTGAAAAAATGGGAGCAAACTTCTGATTCGTTGCTATGGGCAACAAAAACAGTCTTAGGCTTTGTCCCCATGGCACGGGTTTTCACCCGGTTTTTGAGACTGTTTTCGGTTTTGCAAACCAGGTGAAAATTTTTTAAAAGGGCCCTCTATGGAAAACCCGATAGCAGTCCCCACTGCAGGGTTTTCCCCCGGGCATTTTTTCGACGGCGGCCGCCCAAAAAAAACATAAAACATGTTTTTCTTCCCCGGTTTTCAGACGGAAGTGAATATGTCTTTGAAGGGGAGGTTTTCTCTGAAAACTGCGGAGAAAACCGTCCCCTGCGGCGTGTGGCGGCACGAAAAATTTTAAATACGGGCGGAAAAACCCGACGGTTTTTTCCCTGTGCTTGTAAAGGCCCCCTTTTGTTAGACTTTTTGAAAAAATGAGGCCCAGTGTGTCAGAAAAACCCCTTTGAAAATGGATGGTAAAACCCCAATGACTTTTAAGAAATAATTCTAGAAGAAAAAAACGGGAAACGCAAAAAAGGGAAAAAACCAATTGTTTTTTAAAACTTTTTTTTAAAACGGGACATATCAAAAGTGTCAAGGGTCCTCTTTTAAGAGAGAAAACCTACACATAAAATATGTATGTGTATAAGAACAGCATACCATACAAGCTAAATTCAACAAATCATCATAATCGAATCTAGTCCCAGGAATTAGGCAAAAATATCCTTATTTGTATTACTTGAGTTCCTAAATGAAGTGCTTAAAGAGAACCTGTCAGGTGGTTTACTCTGTCCTATCTGAGAGCAGGATGTGATAGAGAGAGAGAGAGGGGCTGAGCTCTATGATATATAACTTTATACAATTGCAGGATTACTGACTAAAAAGCAGAAAAAAATACTGTCCGAACTCCTTAGGAGACCATGGAAGCCCTGCTTACCCTGCCCACATATAGTGACGAACAGATTTCCCTGTATCAGCGTGTGTGTTCTGCTCTCGGATACAGTATCATAAACCACCTGACCGGTTCCCTTTAGGACTAATACAGTCAGCACTATCCGATTACAAATTCCTTTTTGTTTACTGTCTAGGCTTTACATATAGTGAGACCATAACAAGCTGCATACCACCCTGAGTATTTTTTAATTATTATGATTTTCTGATTTGAGGCACAATCACTTTGGAGAGGTTTGTGATTGGGGCCCATTACTAGTTTTTTCCTTCAATGCCCGAGTCTTGTAATGCGAGGCTAAGAGATAAGACAAGCCCATAAGCAGCCTCTTCCAGTCAGCATCTATACTGCTCCTTCTATGCGTGAGGTGGTGCAAATCAACATCTGCATAAAACTTAAGTAAATGTTCAACTCTAAACACCATGTATGGTTTTGTTTTTCCATCTGAGAAGGTCCGAATTTTGTGCTGATTTTTTAACATAGTTTTATAGGTAGTGTTGCGCTTTTGGATTCAGGGCGAAATCAATTCAACACGAATCCAAGTAATTCAATTTGGTTCGACCCCCAAATTTTTTTTGTTTATAAAAACACCCAAAAAATCATCTTTTTGTAGCCTCGCGGGGGGTTTGGGTTAGAGTTTTTAGGCTTTTTTAGGGTTAACTTACCTCTTCATGGTGATCCCAGTTTCAACAATGCCATCACTCTGATGTCACTTCTGGTCCGACATTACTTCCAGACCAATGTCACGAAACTGACTTTCTGGTGCCGGCACCACTAAACCCAGAAACATCCGGGGCAGTAATGTTAAACCCTAAAAGGCTTAAAAACCCTAACCCCAACTTATGGGTTTGGGTTTGGTTAAGATTAGGGGGGGGGTAGGGCAAAATTAAAAATTGAGTTCAGGAAATCCCAAACCCCAATTTTTTTTGTAGGTTCTGTCAAACCAGTGCTGAGTCAAACAGGAACAGATTTGCGCAACCCTTTTTATAGGGGTCAGTTAAAAATTTTTTTACACAAAGCACCAAATCCCCTTTCTAGATATGAAGTTGATTAATACATTTCTGTCAGAATACAATCACCCCTAAAAGTTAAGGGCTCAGTGTTTCAGTTTTTACATAAAATGAAAATAAAAAAAGTATATAAGTTCTAACTCCCAACAGAAATGTATCATTTAACTCTTGTCTATGCTGGGACATTAAAGGGGTTTTGCCAAGATCTTATTTCATACCTTCTGCATCCAGCTCTTCAGCTCTGTGTGCTCAGAAGGGGGCGTGTGTGATTTGTTTGAATTGCATATTATGTAGACCAGCAGGATGACATCACCAGACCTTTCCTCTCTTAGTCAAAGAAAGGTCTGTTTATGTAAAGCACCTGTGATTTTTTTTTCCTCTTGTATCAAGGCTACAAACCTGTTTAAGGAATTCTTCTATTTATTTATTTGATTGTTTCTAATACTAAGATACAGAGACAGAGTAGAGTGAAAGCTTCTGGGGTTTGAACGCTCAGTTGCTGCCTGAAGAGAGAAGTGATATCTGAGCATGTGCCACCAGGACTGAGGAGCTCACAGCCCTGGTCGTATCCCCTGGGGATGAGCTGTAAACAATGGATCACTAAAGGAGCAGCTAAAACAAAAATGTTTGTTATTTCATTTGCAAGCTTCCCACGTCAATTTTACTTCATGGCAAAACCATTTTAAGCTATAAAGATATGGTAAGAAATAAATCTGCATTGAATTAGAAACCTAAAAACTGTGTGGTTTTAAAAGGGTGGATAAACTCAATTTGGAGAAAATCAAGCATTTTTTGTGTTCTTGGCCTTTTTCAGCCTTGACATTAAGATTTTTTTGCAGTGACATTTGAATATTCCATACCTCTTTAGTTCTTCCCTCTTTAGTTTTGCTGTGATATTTGCCTGTTCTTCATCCTCAGAGTCACTGTTATATAGATGGTATATTACCTTCAAATAATCCATATCCTGAAAAGGAACACAAAAGCTTATTCGTATAGTATATGAGCAGGTCCTTTACTGACAAAGCATTGTTCTTCTGACAGCAGCCCTTCTTTTAAATGCATACTCCAGTTCTGTACAACATTTAGAAAACTGCATGAGTCCATTGCCATACCTCCATATGCCTCCAATTATATATGTAGGCCTACAAGGTTTTTTTGTGTAGGCTTCTGCACAACAACAGAAGAAAAATGTGGCATGCTCCGTATGTATGGGCATATTTTGCCCTAGTTATTACTTTTATACACCATGCACGGAAGTTGTACAGGCTTAGGGCACTGCCATTCAGGCCCTGTGCCAGTGTGAACAAACTCTAAATCCTCATAAAAAACTTTAATTTGCGTATGTAATGCAGCATTTATTTACACAATTTTTTCTTCTCCATTCAGACAGGTACATTTCAGAACTCTGTTGGGTGTCTTTTCCTACAATGCATTGTGGGTGCTCAGAAGGCAACAGAGGCTTGTTCAAGCGAAACAATTATCTGAATAATTAATAATTATTATTATTTGAGTGATCCAAGCAATTTAAATGATAGTTCTCCAGCGGAAATGAACAAAATGCTTAATGACAAAATGACCACTCGATGATACAATCTTATCAAACTGTAAAATGTAAATAGTCATCCTTTAATGTTCTATTGAGTGGCATTGCAAGAACAATCTAAGGGTATGTTCACACGGCTTAAATTGTCACGTATTTCGGCGCGCATTTCCCCGCATATTGCGCTTTATACGTGGCAAAGTGCGCGCCACAATTACGGTAATTCATAGCTCTCATAGAGAGCTATGGATTACGTGTCATCTCTCCATGCGTACAATACGATCATATTGTATGCGCGGGAGGAGAATTGACATGTCAATTGTTAGCGCCGATTACACACCACTGACAATGCATGTCTATGGGGCTAGCGCCCTGCCGGCACCCCGTGCTTTGGAATTATGCACTGATCAGCGCGTGGTTCCAAAACACACGGTGTATTGCGAAGCGTACTATACGCGCCGCAATAAGCCATGTGAACATACTCTAATTGTTCAGAATAGGTCTGACTATATCTAAAAGTTATTGTAAAGTAATAAGAACAACTTATGCACCTAATTTATAATATGCTATGATCTGTGGTATAGAAAAATACAAAAAAAAGTAAGTAGCTAGAGTCCACCCCAGATGTGGTGACTAAAATGTGAGTGGAACAATAGACATGTGGGAAGAAAATGGGGAAAAAACACAATAGAAGCTGTGCTTATAACATGAGTCATAAAATAATATACTGATCAGACAGCATCTAATTATGTATTACTTTAATCCCGCAAATTATTGACCTTGGGGCACGTAACACAAATCATTCTTGCTGTATGTGGATTTTATTCTTTCTGTTGGTTCTTTCTGACCACAATTTTTCTGAAACCTTCTATAATACCTGTGTAGATATGTATTTCATGTAGTCATCAGTGTTAACAATAGACTTCCACCAAACAAGCCAGGAATTGCAAATTCTGGAAACATCTTTGTCAGTTGGTATGTGCTGGACCACACTTGGTAGCAAAAAGAGAAAAAAATAATTTTAGATGTACTTGACATTCAATGGTTGGTCTTAAAACAACGAAAACATAAGAAATAAATCTGCCCAATATAAGTAGACACATATAAGTAGACACATGTATGAACTTTGGCGCATAGAGGCCAGTTCTAAATAGCTTTAAAGGGGATGTATCGCTTCCTTAGTTCGGCTGATTCATACTGGTCTCAGCTTCTCAGCTCTGGAAATGCAGGGGCGTTTCTTCCCCTCCCAGCTGGGTGACATCATCCCCCCCTTCACTGTGCATGCTGGCTCCCGAGACTCCCCCCCCCTGAGTCCACGTGTCACTGTGTCTCTCCCTATCAGTCTTATTTTATAAGAGCTGTATACATACCACAGGCTGTATTCAATCTAGACTGAGCACTCTTCTCTCAGAGCTGGAGATGTGTTACAGTTGAATCCAGCTCTATGAACGGCACAGATCTCTCTTCTATGCAGGAGAGTTAGGCATCGGGACAAAACTGTTATGTTTTCTCATTGTAGAATCTGTTGCAGTCTGTTTCTGCTGGGTGTGGAGAGAGAAAATGCTACAGCCCCTAACTCTGAGTCAGGCAGGGATCGACACAAATTGTGCTGTTTTCTGACTGTGTAAGCCCTTCAGTGTAATTCTGTTTCTTCTGGCTGTATAAAGTGAAAATGTGCCGGTCCCTTACTCTGAGTGAGAGACACAGGAATGCTCAATACTACCTGGGGCTGTACAGAATGTAAATGAGCTCTCAGCTAGTGAAATGCAAGGAAGAGGGATCCGGAGGGATCCGACCAGCACTGGATATCAGTGTAAACAAAAACACAAGATAAGGAATACTGTGAATACAAGACAGCTTTGCTAATGACATCCAATTGCAAAGTTGCTTGTTTTCACTGTCCCCTTATTCTGAAGACCATTTAATGAAATAAAACCCCTTTAAGGCAGTGTAGAATGTCCCAGAATGTATGAACCTGTTCTTCTGCAGGTCATACATACAGGCGCATTGTAGTGCCAATACGACAAGTCTGGCTCAGGCACCACCTTTAACTTGGTCTGGCTGTTCTAACTGTTCTGCGCCTAGATTTGGCATCAAAGAATCATAAATGTGTCTAATTCTACGAATGTGGTGCAACACCCCCAGAACGCCCCAAAACTTTGGCACATTAAAAAGTGCCTTTGACACATTACAGAGGCACTTTTTGGCTCAAAGTACATCAGAAAACTGGTGCAGCCCGGTTCATACATGTCACCCATAGAGTTGACTTAAAAAACACTTTAAGATGCTGTATTTCTAAAGGTGGTCATACACATTAGATAGCTATTTGGTCAAGCATGCATGTACTTTCATCGAGGGGTATAAAATATAAAATCTCGTCCATTTCTAGCTGTAATAGTGGTTGTGGTTAATTGTGGTTAATTTGTTTTGTTTTTGCTTTGTTCTTCTTTGGTATTATTTTTATAAAATATATTTTATATTGGAATGTATAATACTATATCTCACTCCCTATTTATAACAGTGACTATGATGAGAACTTTCTTTTGTCAGTTTAAATGTTGTCATGATAACTTTTTATATCTATAGTGACACGTGAAGGCATCTGTATATTATTTTCATGTTTTATATAAAAATTCTGTTTTACATTTTTGTATGTATATTTTGTATAAATGTCTAGTGTTTTTTTGTTTGTCTATAGTTACAATACTAATATTATGTGTGTATGTGTATCTATACTAACAATAATAATATAACTAACTTTTGTAGATATCATTGATAAAGGTCTTATCGACCGAAACATTGAGAAATTATTCTCTATGAAGCATAATTGAAGATTTTGTAAATATACATGTTCACCGGGATAATATACACCTTGTTGAAGTGCTGTTAAAATAAAAAAAATTTGCAGTTAAAAATCTTGTGACTGTTGGGCAACACTATAACATAATTCATATACAGGCAGTCCCCGGATTTCGAACGGGATAGGGACTGTAGGTCTGTTCTTAAATTGAATTTGTATGCAAGTCGGAACAGGTATATTTATTAAATGTAACTCCAGCACAAAAGTTGTTTTTTTTTTTTTTTTAGTTTTGAATAGTGCAGGGAAGGGTTTTTACACTTGTTTTGCTGTCTGTTCCTCTGTTAAGAAGATTTTACCTGAATTTCACTTCATGTGTTGCTGTGGCATGCTGGACCTTGTAATTCTACAACTACTATCTGCTGTGGAACATTGAACTACAAGTGCCAGCATGCCTTGTAAGTCTCTGTTTGTAAATTGGGGACAGATGTAAGTCGAAATGGTGTAATTCGGGGACTGCCTGTATAGAGTTCCGAACTATAGAGGTTGGAATAGTAAAGAGAGAGCATTCCTGAATGACAGGGCAGACTAATCTCACTTTACTGCAGCTCATCTCTGTGTGGTCTCATTACAAATTGTAGGTTATGACAATGATTGTTCTATTATTCTTACAATAAGGATAGATAAGATTAGTCTAGACATTATGGTAAAAAAAAAAAGCAATACATAAGGTTTAAAGTTAATCTTTTTCTACACTGCAGCGGTTTCTTCATACTTATCAGGACCTGCTGGTAAGAATAACACCTTTCAGGCCACAGCTGGCCTGAAAGCATGAACCGTCAAACAATCCTGTCATTGCTGTGATATCAGGGTTCAAAGAGGGGGAAGTCACAGAGACCAACCAGGAAGTTATGTATATAGGAGAACTTTTAAAAATGATATTAAAAGAAAACCAATCAATTAAAAAAGAATCCATATAGTAGTTGTATATTGCTTGCCAATATGCAAAAAAAAAACCTTTGATGGTAGTGTCCCTTTTAAGGGTTGTTTTAAAAGAGGTTTCCCATCTTGTAATTTCAGCGTCTGAGGCCAGCTCCTAGGGCAGTATGAGCCCTCCACAGAGCACTGGGAGATGGCTGCACTTGCGCAGTTCTCTCCATTCAACTATATGCAAGTTCTGAATACACCTGAGTGGATGTGCCCGGCTATATTCAAAACTGCTATAGAAATAAATGGAGAGAACTGTGCAGCACTACCATCTCCTGGTTCTTTGAGGCCAGCTCACAGCAGATGCGGAAGATACAAGATGGGACAACCCTTTTAACACTAGGCTCCATATAGCAATCTGTACAGGTGAGAACACTGCATTATAAAATGTCAGCTAAGCTGTTTGGAGAAAGAATGCTAAAAAAATTAATGCAGCTCTGTAATACAATCTGTACTTCAGGATCAGATATTATTCAGATTAAAAATAACCATCACCTGAACCTATACTTTAAAGCCTTATTTCTCAGCAGTGAACGCATAGTGTAAAATATATTATACAGAATATCTTTGAAGAGTATATTTATTAAATCCTTCTATTAACATTCTGCAATAGAAGAATATAGACAGTTGAGTTATATTATTATTACTATTACCAGCTAATATGCAGCATGGAATGCAGCTAGTCAGGCTGGGAGTCACTCATTAAGGTCCTGGTAGGTTGTCACAGGTATCTGGAGCCACGCTGACTGCATCCCACAGCTGCTGGAGGGTGTGTGAGGTAGGGTCCATTGAGTGAATACTTTAATCAAGATGGTACCACAAATGTTTTGGGAATTATGGGCCAGTG
Source organism: Phyllomedusa bahiana (assembly GCA_025379985.1). Lineage (NCBI taxonomy): Eukaryota > Metazoa > Chordata > Amphibia > Anura > Hylidae > Phyllomedusa > Phyllomedusa bahiana. The sequence continues at coordinate 8,157 of JAODAL010040715.1, forward strand.
TAGTACTTGGAAATCTTAATCATGCTCTTCCAACCAAAGCTGGACATCTCTAGCCAATATGACATCTCATTGTCTTGCCGGAAGATCACATCCACCCCAAGGAACCCTTGGCTAATCAGCCAAGGTCCAATTCCAGTACTGCTGTAAAAATAGAAGACTTTTCTGCTGATGCAACTTGGTCAGCAGAGGTGCAGTGACCATATGTCTGCTTCAGTGCCCCATACGCAGTAGGGTTTGTTAAACTGTTACTTTAGACACATACCTGGTAGCCTCCTGGTTAATTTTGTCAGTGAGCTGTTCCTCTGTAGCATGACAGTTCACCTTTATGTACCTTAGTAGCCAACCTACACCTCTTGCATCAATGGCACATGATGCTCAGCAGTTTTTACATCACATTTTCACAATGGTGCCAATTGTCCACGTTTGGCACACTTGTACACTGACACCTTTGGCCCAAATGCTAATGAACTAGACCTACCCTTTTTGCAATTCTGATAAATCGCTCATTTCACCTAAGAGAAACCAGGTATGTGTGTGCAGACAGTCCATCACACATCTTATATACCCACCAAGCCAGCTCACGAAATGTTACTTCCCTCATGAGCTATGTGCTGTCAATGTCAAAAATAGGAAGTGGTCATAATAATGTGACTTGACTATATATAGCAATATATAAGTAATTACAGGTAGCCCTATCTACTATATAAGACTGCCTCTCCATGCTGCATGGGCTTTTTTAATGGATGTTCACAATAATGTAGGTTGCACAAAACCTGATGTAGCTTCAGGATATATAAAGCAAATGGGTGAACCTGTTAACTTGTATCATATAGGCATACTGAAATGGGGACTGTAGGCAAACATAATGGGTTGTCTCACTACATTGATTCATGTTACCTCAGTCCTGTTTTCTTGGTTTCACTTTGAATTCAGGGACGTGTTTACTAGTTTTCACTAGGCTGCAGTAGAAGCCAGGTCTGTAGCTATAGCAACCAGTGCTGATAGCCTATCAGGAGAGATCAAACAGGTCTATAGCTATAGCGACCTGAGGAGCTGATGCAGCCCATACAAGAAGGGATATCTAGGAATAGGTAGGACACTGTTAATGGACATATACAGCAAAGTGACTTGTTTTTGCAAGATCTTAAACATAAAAAGCAATCCTTGTAGTGAGACAACCCCTTTAAAGGGAACCTGTAAGGTGATTTATGCTATTCATTCTGAGAACAGGATGTGATAGACAGAGAGAAGGATAGTTACATTATACTTCCACAATGTCAGTCCCATAACCAAGAAAAATCTATCAAGTAAAACTTTACCTTTCACACTTATCAATGGAGTCAAGAGATTCAAGTTCCTTGTTAATGACATGTTGACTTGTCTTCTTTGTCAGTGTTGAGGAAGCTGAGCACATGGAGATGTCTACTTTTGTTGCACAGAGTTCAAAGTCTAAATCCTTAACCATAAAAAAACAAAAAGTGTCATACAGGCAAGAATGTTACTAACCTTGTTACAGAAATAACATTAACCCTAAGGTCTAAGCCTGTTTTGGACTTAAGGACCAAGCCCTTTTTTCAATCTGATGTGTCACTTTATCGGGGAATACATTTTTAATGGTTTTACCTATTCATGTGAGTTTGAGACTGTTTTCTTGTGACACATTGTACTTTAAGTTAGCCATTAGCTTTTGTTAAAAAAATCCTTGTCTGTTTGTGAAAAATATCAAAATATTGTGAACATTTGGAAAAATTTGCCATCAAAGTTTAAAAATTTCTGCATGAAAGGCAGTCATACCCAACAAATTAGTAAATAACGAACATCAACCATAAGTCTACTTTATGTTGGCATCATTTTTTAAACAATCTAAATTTTTAAGACATTAAGGGGTGATTAAATTTTGTAGCAAATTTTTATATTTTCATGAAAATTTGTAACACTGATTTTTTTTTTCAAGGACCAGTCCAGTTCTGATATGGCTTTGATGGGCTCTTATGTTAGACATTCCCATAAATTAATCACCGAAAATTATAGATATACACAATTAGGGTACCACTACAAATCACAGAAAAAATATTCCCTAATCAATAAAAATACTTAACCTTTATTAAATCATTTAAAATATCCCAAACCACACAATTCCCTTTTTGCCAATATATTAGTATACAACAATAGAATATACATAGGATCGTTAATATAGGGTATCACAACTATAAGAGAGTTACTCACGATACTTGCTCATATCCTCCAAAAACAGTTCTCATCATTCTGATAAATCCAAGAGAACTAGTTGTATACACTCACCGGCCACTTTATTAGGTACACCATGCTAGTAACGGGTTGGACCACCTTTTGCCTTCAGAACTGCCTCAATTCTTCGTGGCATAGATTCAACAAGGTGTTGCAACGATGCTCAATTGGTACCAAGGGGCCCAAAGAGTGCCAAGAAAATATTCCCCACACCATGACACCACCACCACCAGCCTGAACCGTTGATACAAGGCAGGATGGATCCATGCTTTCATGTTGTTGACGCCAAATTCTGACCCTACCATCCGAATGTCGCAGCAGAAATCGAGACTCATCAGACCAGGCAACGTTTTTTCCAATCTTCTACTGTCCAATTTCGATGAGCTTGGGCAAATTGGAGCCTCAGTTTCCTGTTCTTAGCTGAAAGGAGTGGCACCCGGTGTGGTCTTCTGCTGCTGTAGCCCATCTGCCTCAAAGTTCGCCGTACTGTGCGTTCAGAGATGCTCTTCTGCCTACCTTGGTTGTAACGGGTGGCTATTTGAGTCACTGTTGCCTTTCTATCAGCTCGAACCAGTCTGCCCATTCTCCTTTGACCTCTGGCATCAACAAGGCATTTCCGCCCACAGGACTGCCGCTCACTGCATGTTTTTTCTTTTTCGGACCATTCTCTGTAAACCCTAGAGATGGTTGTGCGTGAAAATCCCAGGATATCAGCAGTTTCTGAAATACTCGGACCAGCCCTTCTGGCACCAACAACCATGCCACGTTCAAAGGCACTCAAATCACCTTTCTTCCCCATACTGATGCTCGGTTTGAACTGCAGGAGATTGTCTTGACCATGTGTACATGCCTAAATGCACTGAGTTGCCGCCATGTGATTGGCTGATTAGAAATTAAGTGTTAACGAGCAGTTGGACAGGTGTACCTAATAAAGTGGCCGGTGAGTGTATATCCCCAATAAAACATCCCTTTAGAGCCTAATTGTGGCCACCAAGAAATATTTAGCGGGGTATGCGCCCTGATAAGAGCGGCCCCTATTCCAAAGGTGACCCCTATAAATCAAGACCAGGCTCTAAAAAAAGGTCTAACCAAAAACATAGATCAAAATCTCCCAACGATTTCCCCTATCATAGGTTCATCAGTAATTCCCCTAAATTACTCCATCTAAGAAACTTGTATTCAAAACAACACTTATAAAGTTTAACCGTTTAGGTGTTTCACAGAAATTAAAGCAAAGAAGAGGTGAAATTTCAAAATGTAACCTTTTTTGCAGATTTCAAATTTTTATCCATTCGCTGGAACACGGTAGATAATAGCAAGGAAATAAAACTCAATATTGATTCCCCAGTTTCTGCTGTTTTTAGAGATTTCCCATATGTGGCCCTAGTGTGCTATTTGATTCAAACACAAGCCTCAGAGAAGGAGGAGCACCTACTGGACTCTGCGGTCTCATTTTCATTAGGATATATTTTAGGCACCATTCCAGGTTTGCGGACAACCTAAGGTGCTAAAACTTAATAAACTCCCCTAAAAAGACCTAATTTGAAAAACTACACACCTTACGGAATATATATACAGGGGTGCAGTGAGCATATTGTCCAACAGCTGTGAGACAAACTTTAACATTAGGCTGTGAAAATAACAATTTTTTTTTTTTTTTTGCAATAAGCAGTTTCAGCTGAAAATGTTTAAATTTTACAAAGAATCCTGGAAAAAAGCCGCCCAAAATTTATTACACTATTTCTTCCAAGTTTGGCAATACCCTATATGTGGGTGTAAATTGCTTTTTGGGCACATGGCAGGGTGTACAAGGGAGGGAGCGCTATTTGGTTTTTGGAACGCAGATTTTGGTGGATGCATTTGCAAAGCCCCCAAAGTACCAGAACAGGTGAAATCTTCCAGAAGTCGACTCATTTTGGATTCAACACCCCTCGGTGATCTCATCTAGGGTGTTTTGTGCAATTCTGGTGCACTGGTGTTCCATAGTTTGTTTTTTTTAGCTTAGGGCCATGAAAAAAAAAAAAAAATCTGCAGTTCCACCATTGTTTTTTGGAATTCATTTTTACAGCGTTTGCCATGCAGTATAAATGACAGGATAACTTTACTATGTGATCAAGTCAATTGCAATGATATAAATTTTATATAGTTTTTTTTATGTTTTGCTACTTTTACACAATATAAATGGTTTTCTAAAAAATTGTGTTTTTATATCATATTCTGACAACCATAACTTTTTTTTTTATATTTCTGAATATGGAGCTGATTAAGGGCTTGTTTTCTTTTTTTTGCGGAATGAGTTGACATTTTCATTGGTGCCATTGTGGGGGTTTTTGGAGGCAGAATAAACAAAATACCGCAATCCTGGTAGTGTTTTTTTATTTTTATTTTTGACAGTGTTCTCGTGCGGTATAAAGGCTTGTTCACTCGGAGTTTACACTCCGTGTTACAAGCGCTTTCGGATCCGTTTTGGGGTTCGCACTGTCGGTCCCCAAGATGGATCTAAACAATTAGCAGTGAGATTCTCACTGCTGTCAATGACGAACACGGAGTGACGTTCACATGAGGGATCGCCGCTGTGTGTTTCAATAGCGCAGCTCAGCTCCGTCTTGAAAAGAATTGAAACACGCAGCGGCTTTGCAAATGCAGTATGGAACCCACCAAAATCTGCATTCCAAAAGCCAAATAGCGCTCCCTACCTTGTACGCCCTGCCATGTGCCCAAAAAGCAATTTACACCCACATATAAGGTGACATGACAAGCTAGCTTTACTCAACATGACAATTCGATTACAGCAATAAATTTGTTTATTTTTTTCACTGCTTTTACACAATAAAAACACTTTTATCTAGAAAAGAAAACAAGTTTTTGCATCGCCATAGTCTGAAAGCCATAACTTTTTTATTTTCCTGTGAACAGAGCTGTGTAGGGGCTTGTTTTTCTCAGCTCAGAGTTGACATTTTTATTGGTATCATTTTTGGAGGAGACATGGCTTTTTGATCACCTTTGAATCCATATTTGGAAAGCATGTTGAAGAAATACAGCAATTTTTTACAGCGCTCACCATGCAGTACACGTGACATATTAGTTTTACTGTGCTAGATGATACGATGTTGTATCAGTTTAATGTTGTATCCGTTTTAAAAAAAAATGTTATTGTGTAAAACAATATTCATGCATTGCTATCTTCTGATAGCCATAACTTTTTTATTTTTCCATATACAGAGTTGTGTAAGGTCTTTTTTATTTGCGGGACAAACTGACGTTTTCATTGGTGTTTACAGTATATTACTTTTTGATCTCTCTTTATTCCATTTTATATGCAGCGGGATAAGAAAAAATTGCAATTCTGCAATTGCTGTTTTTATTTTTTGTACGGCATTCACCGTATGCGTAACGTAACACGGCGGATTTATAGGATAGGTTGTTACGCACCCGATGATACCAAATATGTGCACTTTTTATTTTTGGTGTGATTAGAATTTGTATTGGGTAAAGGGTGGTGTTTGTGTTTTACAGTATTTTTATATATTTTTTTACACTTTTTATGTATTTATTTCTCCACGATGTTCCTGTACGTCATGGTACATTAAATTCATCAATTCATCTTACCTTAGTATGGTTTTCTCAGTTTCTTTTTTTAATTCAGGGGCGTGTTTAGCGGCTTCTATTTGCTACTACTGTCCTGCAGTGATCAGCTGCTTTCGCAGTCCTGTTGTCTACTTGTATGAGCAGGCGCACTCCAAAAGTAGGCACATTTTGCGGCACCCATGGCACTTTGAAATGTTTAAAAAATGTGGGGGCTTGCTGGAGTCGTTTCACACTACAACCGTCTGATTCTACACATTTATGACTGGAGGACAGCAAAACTAGGCCCATTACTGCTGGAACAAGTTAAAAGTGGTCTACCTGAGCTGGAGTTGTCGTAGTGGAACTACAATGCACCTGCATGTATGACCCGCAGTAGAGCAGGTTCATATATTCTGGCGCATTCTACACTGCTTTAACCCCTTAACGACCTTGGGCGTATGAGTACATCCCAGGGCCGCTAAGGGGCTTTGCAGGGGGATCGCGCCGCGACCCCCCCCACACAGCTGCCGGGTGTTAACGGTAATCGCCGCTAACACCCGGCAGTAACAGCTGTTTAATCCATCAGACACCGCGGCAAAGATGGCCGCGGCGTCTGAATTAACGCCGATCGGTGCTGAGCACCGATCGGTACGGTCATCGGCACCGCCGCAGCTATGCTGCGCCGATCCGACGACCGAGCATGGTGGTGGGGAGCCTTGTGAAGGCTCCCGTCACTTACCCTGGCCGGTTTGCCCCACTTCCGTCTGCAGACAGGAAGTGGGGAAACCGCCATCTTTGTACAATCTAATGCATTGCCTATGCAATGCATTAGGTTGTATTAACAATCGCGCCACCTAGTGGTCAAGTACCATAGGTGGCCTCAATGTTACAGTAAAAAAAATAAATAAAATAAAGTTTTAAAGTACAAAAAAAAAGTATTAAAAGTTCAAATCAGCCCCCTTTCCCCATTTTACAAATAAAATCATTAAAATAATAAAAAAGTTACAAATATTTGGTATCGCTGCGTCGAAAAAAGTCCAATCTATAAAAATATAACATCATTTATCCCGTACGCTGAACACCATAGAAGTAAAAAAAATTCCAAACACCAAAATTGCATTTTTTGGTCATTTTACGTCACTCAAAAAATGGAATAAAAATGATCAAAAAAGTCGCATGCATTCCAAACTGCTAGCGATAAAAAGTACACTTCAGCCCGCAAAAAATGCCCCCTCACTGATGTCCGTAGGTGTTAGTACAAAAAAGTTATTGGTCGCACAAAATGGCGCCGTGGCGCAAATTTCAAAAATAGAAAATGTTTGGAATTTTTTTACGGTACCAAAACATAACGGAAACCCTACATGTTTGGTATTGCCGGATGCATAACAACCTGTAGAATACAGATAACACATTATATTTACCGAAGATTGAACGCCATAAAATCAAAACCCCCGCAAACATGGAGAAAATAAAATAATTTTCACAGTTTGTCCCACTTGGAATTTTTTATTGCGGTTTCCCAGTATATTCTATAGTATAGTGAATAACACCATTAGAAAGTACATCTTGTCCCGCAAAATAAAAGCCCTCATGTGTCTATGTAGGTGGAAAAATAAAAAAGTTATGGCTTTCAGAAGGCGAGGAGGGAAAAACGACCGTGTCACCAAAAAAAAACCGCCTGGTCCTTCAGGGGTTAAAGCTATTTAGAACTGGCCTCTATGTGCCTAGATCATACATGTTACCCCAGGTTTGTAGCTATAGTGACCAGTGCTGACAGGCTATCAGGAGAGATCGCACAGTTCTGTAGCTATAGTGACCTGAGGAGCTGATGCAGGCCATACAAGAGGGAATATCTAGGAATAGGTAAGACACTGTTAATGGACACATATTGAAAAATGACTTGTTTTTTCAAGATCTTTAACATAAAAAGCAATCCTTGTAGTGAGACAACCCCTTTAATGTTACTGATAAATATATAATAAACTTATTGTTATGTGCACATTAGGCCGTACTCACACGAGAGAGTTCCATATAGAATCCATATACTATTACATTTAATAGGAATCTGCATCATATCTTTTACAGTGTGTATTTTTCCTATTTTAACTTGTGAATCTGCTTGGATTTCTTACAAGATGACATAACAGATGTTTTTGGCTTTACTCACCATGCACAGTGAAGTATAAGGCTAGGTTACATCAACTTTGAAGGTTTCATTAGGAACTCCCGTTGCATGTTCCTTTGGGAATGACAAAAAAAAGTAGTGCAGCAAGTTGCGCTATTTATTCTGTCTAAACAACGAACCCAATGTAATCAATAGGGTTCGTTTGGCACCGTTGGTGTTCATTGCGAAACGGTTTCTTTTTTGTCCGCTGACACCTCTGTGACAGAGCCTCCAACACAGATGTGGATCAGGCCTTACAATTAGTGTTGAGCGATTGCGTTGGCTATCGAGATCGAGCGATAGTCGATAGTCGGCCGCTATCGATAAGGTTTTTCGATAGTGAGCATCGATTATGAGCGATTACCATTAAAGTCTATGGGAGAGCAACAACACCTTCATTATTACACCCAAACAAGGCTGGAGAAGCTGAAATTAACATCCACAACAGTCAAATGGATACGTGCTACATCTTAGGCAACACACTTAGGTTATAAAAGTCACAGAACCTTTCAATTCACCTGTGGTGAATATAGAATTGCTGTTTTAAGATTTACGTGGATGCTGCGTCAATGAACAAAGCTGGGTGCGCAAAAGTCAAAAAACACGTAACTGTTATGTTTTCATTTAATACACGTTATTTTTTGCACCCTTTAATTCACCTGTGGTGAATATAGAATTGCTGTTTTAAGATTTACGTTGATGCTGCGTCAATGAACAATGCTGGGTGCGCAAAAGTCAAAAAACACGTAACTGTTATGTTTTCGTTAGATACACGTTATTTTTGGCACAACACTACCTGTTTTGAATATAGAATTGCTGTTTTAAGTTTTTACTTGGATGCTGCGTCAATGAACAATGCTGGGTGCGCAAAAGTCAAAAACACGTAACTGTATGTTTTCTTTATGATACACGGTATTTTTGGCAACAAACAACCTGTGCTGACTACAAGATTGCTGGATTGTAATTTAACTGCAAGGTGGATATATCAACAGTCACAGGTGTAATGGGTAAAATTAAAATGAACACATATCTGAAATGTATACTGATAATAAAAGTGGAGTTTTGCACCTAACAAAGAGACCTGCAGTTACTAGAAATGATGTGTATCCAATATAAGTTCAGGCTGCCCAATATCTAGGAAATATTTCAATAGCAAACTGTTAATAATAAAGATATTCCACTACAATGTCTACACTAAGTCTTGGTGAACTTTATCCAGTGTTCTTTATAGATAGAGCTTGTCTGTGTTCGCCCGCGGGGCCCCCCCTGCTCCCCCACCGTGAATTTACAGCGGTAGATGCTGCTTTAAAATTCTCTAGCTAACTACATAAAATCTTCAAATCTCTAATCTAACTAAATTGGAAGGATCACAGCTAATAGTAGAGGTTTCTCTGTGCAGAAATAGACTAATTTCGCTGAGCTGTTTGGCCACTGGCAGAGCGCAGGTCCTATCCCTATGAGACGCTGAGAGACACTGAGGCTGAAACAGGAAACGCTGTTCTATGTAAACGAGGTCATGTGATTTTTCCAGCCAATCGCAACCATACACATCCCAGTCATGACGTCGCACACACATCTCACCCTGCTCTATTCTGTAATCTGATTTGCTGGCCGCCAAAATTACAGGAAGCGCCGAAAAAGGCGCGATCTTAATAGATGATGCTCAGATTTTAACCTTAATTATCGCATGATCTGGAAATTTCGATCACCATAAAAACCTTGCCGATTTCAACTTTGTCGATAAAAATCGCTCAACACTACTTACAATGAATTTCATGAACTTTGCTTTTTTCATTAGATGAAAAGGGCAGGCTTATTACACTGGCCAGCAGCGCTTTCCTGAGCACTGGATGACAAACAAGGAGAGGCTTATGGAAATGTATATGAATCAGCACTGATTGTGAATCCATTTCTCCTGTTGTGGTGCAAATGGAGCAGACAACAGATAGAAATGATAGAAATTCCTGGGACTGTGTCTATGGCAGTTGTGTGGATGGAGGCCGTCCGACAGTCAGGTACAATTTTTATTGTGATAAGAACTGACTGTTATTAATATTGCATTGCTAATTGATTGTAATGGATATTTACTGCTCTGAATCTGGAGATGGATTTGGGAGGTGGGCTGGGTGGTGTTTTGGGGATAAAAGTTGAAATTTGGTCTTACAATGACATATACTGTATTTTGTTTGTACTACTTTATATCTGACCGATAAAAAGTTTATGGTTAAAAAAAAAGAAATGATAGAAATGATGGGCAATTAACAAGACAATCCCTATAAAAGAGTGGTTCTGCAGGTGGTAACCACAGACCATTTCTCTGTTCTTATCCCTTTTGGCTGTTTTGGTCACTTTTTTATTTTGTCATTGCTCTCACCCTTAGAGGTAGCATGAGGTGGTGTCTACAACTCACAGGTAGTGCAGCTCATCCAGGATGGCACATCAATGCGAGCTGTGGTAAGAAGGTTAGCTGTGTCCAGAGTATGGAGCAGATACCAGTAGACAGACCAGTACATCAGGAGATGTGGAGTGGGCCAAAGGAGGACAACAATCCAGCAGCAGGACCACTACCTCCTTCTTTGTGCAAAGAGGAGCAGTGCCAGAGCCCTGCAAAATGACCTCCAGCAGGTCAAACTGACAGAAACAGACTCCATGAGGGCGGAATGAGGGCCCAGTGTTCACAAGCTGTTATTGCGCTTACAGCCCAACACTGTGCAGGGTGATTGGCATTTGCCAGATAACACCAAGATTGGAAGATTTGACATTGGTGCCCTGTGCACATGTGCTTCTGTCACAGGTGTTCAGGTTCATACTGAGCACATGTGACAGACGTGACAGAGTCTGGAGACGCCATCTAGAACGATCTGCCAACTGCAACATCCTCCAGCATGACCAGTTTGGCATTGGGTCAGTTATGGTGTGGGGAGGCATCTCTTTGGAGGCCCACACAGCCCTCCATGTGGTAGCCAGAGATAACCCTGAGTGCCACTAGATGCTGAGATGAGATCCTCAGATCCATAGTGGAACCATATGCAGGTGAATCCAATCAAGCACATCTGGGACATCATGTCTCGTTTCATCCACCAACAGACTGTTGCAACACAGACTGTCTGGGAGTTGACTGATGCTGTATTCTAGGTCTGGGAGAAGATCCTTCAGGAGAACATCCAACGCCTCATCAGGAGCATGCCCATGCGTTGTAGGAAGGTCATACAGGCATACAGAGGCCACACATTCTACTGAGTTTCATTTCCTTGTCTTGAGGTATTTCCACTGGTGTTGGATCAGCCTGAAATTTGATTTTCCACTCTGATCTTGAGTATCATTCCATATCCAGACCTCCATGGATATTACTTTTGATTTTTATTGATCACTTTATGTTTTTTCGTTCTCAACACCTTCCACTGTGTAATGAATAATGAATTGCAACTGGAATATTTCATTCATTGAGATCTAGGATGTGGTATTTTAGTGTTCCCTTTATTTTTTGGAGCAGTGTATAAAGGTGTATATAAATACCATAATTTTAAATATAAGTGCTTAGAGGTATGAATAAATTTCCTGATGTTTAAGTGCTCATATAATGTGAATACCTGGTCAAACCTCAGGTGATCTGTTGAAATATTCTTAGTGAGTTCTGTATAAACTTCTTGAAGTTCTTGTCCAACAAACAGATTTTTGTCCAACTTCGTCACAGTAGCGGCCTCAATCTGGAATAGAAACCTGTATGTTCAACCTTAAAGGGAACCTGTCATATAGATTATGCTGGCCTTGCTGATGACCGCACAAGCTAGTGAAAGACATGCTATTTCTAGTGGCGTGTCCCAGCCTGTTCTGCCAGAGATGAGTCCAGTTTATTCATGAGCATGTGTTATCCCCGCCCCTGTGCTAATAGCCCCGCCAACACACTGCTGATTCTACCTACTACTGTGAATAGCTAAACAGCAGTCAATAAGCTACTAACACCTGTTCATTATTAAACTGGACTCTTCTATGGCAGAGCAGACTGAGAACCGATTTAGTAAATGCTACTATATCTTATAGAATAAAGGACATGCCTCTGGAAATAGCATGTCTGTCCCTAGCCTATGCTGCCCTCAGCAAGGGGGGCATAAATTATGTAATAGGGGTACTCTCCTCGCACAGATTGACTTTAAACATGTATACAAAGTTAAATAAACACTATTACCAAATACATTGCTATTCTTATCTCCTGCCTGTTTACAAAAGTTTCTCAAATTACAGACCACCTCTCTGCTCTAGCTGTGGCCAAGATGGTAATGTCACTGTATCTTATCAGCAAGAGGGATCTTGTTTATCTTTCGAACTGGCAAACTTTAACCTTTTCGAGCTCTGTAGCTTTGTTCCCTGCTGTTAAAACCCCTTCATCACTAATTGCCTCTCACAGACTAAGCTAGGAACAGCAGAGCTGAAATGTCAATCACTGCTATAGAACCACCTACAGCCTGAACAGGAAATTGGAGCCTGAAGTTGAATGTGAAGAGCAGGCTCTGTGAAAATCCTGGCGAGAATACCCATTTAATGGTACGCTAACTTAGACTTGCAGCATATTTTTTTTGTATGTGGATTTATTGCCGATTTTACTGTAGATTTCATGGAAGATGCTAAAATCTGCAGATAAACCTTTTCTGTGGATTTTGAATTTTCTCGTAGAAGTCACTAAAGCAAAGGTGGTAGTAAAACCCACAACAAAATCTGCACCGAAATATGCAGAAGATCACAACGTACCCTAAAGGTCTCTGCACATAGCACTGAAATGCTGTGTATTGTCTGCAGCAAAAAATCCACAGTAGGGAATTCAAATTGGGCTGATTTTTGTGCAAATTTGCCAGATTGGATTCTTAGTGCAGATTTTGCTAATGTAAAACCGTAAGAAAATTAAACACTCTGCAAAACCATTGCATATTTGCAGATTTTTCTGGGGAGTCACAAATTCTGCAGCAATAAACTTTCCTTGCAGATTTGTTGTGGATTTTTTTAAGTATAGGGGGAAAATCTGATATAAATTGTTATTGCATGCTGAACATTCAAAATCTGCAAATCAATTTTCATGTCGACTTTGTTTGCAATGTGTAGATTAGATTTAATGCCACTACAATACACTGCAGATGCTCTGCACATAAATACTCTGTATCTGTTCCATATGCATTTATCCTAAGTAATTTATAGTTCAAAGATTTTCCAACGATAAGGACTCATTTACTCAAAGCAATTACTGCAACTATCTGACCTTTTTAGTCAGACTGTAGCAAAAATCAGTATATAGAAAACTAGCCAGTGCAATATTATACTATATTATTATTATTATACTATATTATTATATATTATTAGCTGTCATCTACAAGGTGACCCCACAGGTAAGAAGAAACAGACTGCTAGCCTTCTTTATTATATACAGTACATTAAAATCTGCCACTGATTTATGTGTTGCTTCACTATATTCATTTTACTGTGTATAGAATGACTGATGCATGTCCCACCTCTGTGATCCGCACCTTTGTGGAGAACTGAGGTTTCCTTCCACCCCATCCTCACTCTCTGCTCTTTCTGTTCACTTCAATGGAACTTACTCGGCTGCACTTAGCAGAATGAGTTTGTTGAGGCCACAACAAGAACAAGGACTTTGGGACCCAGATCTATCAGTTTCTGGCATAGTTTGTTCTGATTTTGACCTCAGCCTTGTTTTCTTTAGATTTTTCACTTAATACCTGTGACTCTATCCTTTGTATCTCACAAGGCATTATGGGAAAGGAGCTGAGAAGCTAAAGCGCCCTATATTGGATGTAACAAAGCCAGCATCGCTCTGCTCTGTACTGACAAGGGGCAAACACCCCGAAATGGCTTTCTACAGATGGGTGATGCTGGTATGGCTAAATATCCCTTTTCAAAGACCCAGTGGGTCAAAAACAAATTGAGGATTTGTTACGTCCAATAGAGGGCGCTTGAGCTTCTGAGTTCCTTTCCCGTAATGCCTTGTGATATGCAGGTGTTTCGTGGAGTACAAAAGGCAATTTCAAATCTCCACACGCCTATATGGTGCTCTCCCTAAGAGAGATCTTCCCTTCTATCCCTTGTACTGACACCTGGCTTGTCTCCTTCAATAGTTCTGTCTCATTCTGTGGTTAGCTTTGTCCCATCTTCTATTCTGATAACTACGGACTATTTCCTTAGTTCATAAATGTTCATTAATACACCTAATGACTATACTAGGGTCCATGACCTTGGAATCAGACTGGTAAAGTTCATACTCCCAAGTGCAGGTAAAAGGTGGAAGATCCAGGAGATTCCTTTGACTTCGCACCTCAAAACTGTGGCTTAGAGGATCCACTTCTCTGGTAAGAAACTTGACTTGAGGCATATTAATGCAATGAAGCCTGTTTTTTTTATTCATTGAAAACAAACTGTGACAAGTGGGGGCAGGTCGGTCAGGAGTAAATAAAAGATGTTTGCCCACAACATAATTTTATGCTTGTTTTGGGGGATATTTTGCACTAAAATATGCCCCAAAATAAGCTTAAAACAATGTTCTATGCAGCTCTATTCAGCTTAGATTGAATCTAATGTAAAATATGCACTGTATTTTGGGGTGATTTTCATCACGTAAATCTAAGTGCCTTGTCAATTCTTGAGGCATTTGAACGAGTGAAATCCACATAGAGACAATGATGGAGCACATTTTGGGCGCGTAAAGACCTCAAAATGCGCTCCACACTTTGCAAAAAAACATAATACAAAATATGCCTCTAATCAGTTGTATTCTGAAGCTCAACTTGAAGTGTAAAATTACGTTGTGTGAACATAACTTTAGGGCCCCATACAGCCAAAGCATCTGGCCCCGACTCACTCACCGTTCCTACCCCACACCATATCAGCAGGTCCCTATTTTCTTATAATTTTATCAGGTGTTCAGATTGTATATAGAATGTACAACATTGCAAAAAAACAAGTAGAAAACACCTACTATTCCGTACAGGTCAAAAACACAGAGTAATAGAAAATGCTAGATAGTAATTTGTAGCATGGTATCACTTATCCCTGTTTTGATACTGGTTCCAGGTAATACAGTGTAAATAATAGTAGAACAAATACCTGAAAAAAAACTTGTCTCCAAAGGTGGTCTACATTAAAAGATATAATACGTTCAATAAAGCATTCCATGAATCCCAAAAAAGAGATACAACACAATAGGCCATACATATGTGTCAAGCTTAAAGAAATCAATGGGTCATAGATGTATATTTTATACTCGCGTATCCAAGACCATATATTCTTTTAACGCCTTGTCCGCACGGCACGGGTTTTCACCCGGTTTTTCAGATGGTTTTCATTTTTGAAAACCGTCAGGAAACCAGGTAAAAACACGGGCCTCTATGGAAAACCCGTGCAGCGGTCCCCACTGCACGGCTTTCCGCCGGCTTTACAGACCGCTAGCGGTCCGAAAAAAATAGGGCATGTTCATTCTGCCGTCCGGTTGAAAAACATGTCTATATGAAGGCTTTTCTCTGCTAATCGCGGAGAAAAAAACGTCCCCCGGCAGCCATGTGCACTGCACGAAAACAGTTCAAATACCGGTCACATAAACCGACCGGTATTTGTCCTGGGCCGTGTAAACGGCCCCTAAGATAAAGTCTTCCACGGAGATATGTGGTTAACAATAGTGTCCCATAAAAAGACAGATCCACAGTGGTGAAAAACAGTAATGAAATACTAATCCATTTTGGGTATATAACTTTAGGGGGACAATACAGTTCCTTTTTCACATCCTACCTAACAGATGGGGCAATCTCCCCAAAAAGGGCGATACCACCTTATGGAGGCTGTCCCTAGTATACCCTAAAAGATATACCGGTATTAAGGGATTAAACCCAAATGGATCTGTCTTTTTGTGGGACACTATTTTTAACCAAATATCTCCATAGAAGACTTGGTCTTGAAAGAATATATGGTCTGGGATATGTGAGTATAAAATATACATCTCTGACCCACTGATTTCTTATAGCTTGACACGAGTATGGCCTATTGTGTTATATCTCTTTGACCTTGTTTGGGATTTATCTGCTTTAATGAACATATTAAAGGTTACATTTTAGCCTACGTTTTTACGTTTTTAGATCAGCGATATATATGCAGATAATTATAGGTAAACTTTGCTAATAAATGCACAGGGCACTTCCTGTGCAAACGTGTCAACTCTGCATGACTAATGATTTATTGTAAGATTTCTATGTATCTGGACCTTCCAGTTTGCCTTCTTGTTTTTTCCTGTACCACAGGTGAATCCCCCAGTGGGCCCCTGAGCATGGCAGACCTGGAGTTGCTTTTAAACTGCATGTATATCTTTGAGAGAGGCAGAAAGGCAGAGAAAGACGCAAGAGGCAGAGTGTAAGAGGCATGTACAGTAAGGCACAGTAGTTGTTGGATGGGCCAGAAGAATTAACTCAATCGTGGGCCCTAGTCTGACATTGTCCGACACCCCAGTCTGACACTACTGTCAAGTGTCTACCCCACCATATTGGCAATAGTAAAAGCAGAGGGATTTACTAATATATAGCTTTACTGCCATGTCAAATCTTTAGACACAGGAAAAATTTGTTATCCATTTTGTTAAAGGTAAACTATTCACCACCAAAACTGACAGTTAGGCTATGTTCACACGGCTTAAACTGGGAAGTATCTCGCCCGGTATTTCGCGCCGTACTGCGCTAAATACGTAGCGAGATACGTCCCAGTCATTCCGGTAATCCACAGTTCTCATAGAGAACTATGGATTACGCCTCCTCTCCCCGCTCGGACAATACACCGCCGGGGGAGATAAGTGACAGGTCAATTATTCATGGCATATACGCGCCGCTAGCAATGAATGTCTATGGGGCCGGCGGGCTGGCCCCCCTCCCGGATCACGGGAGTCGGTGCGGGCTCCCGTAGTCCCGGCGTAATTACGCCTTGCAATTATGCCTTGTGAGCCCTGCCTTACATAAATCACACTAGAAATTGATTTGGTTGACAAGAAACTAATTTTGTTTTATAGAGTATACTCATAAATGTAAACGAGCCAATGCATTGAAAATACTTTGCATGATCAGACTTAAAGGGGTTGTCTACTTTGTATTGTTTTTATGTATTATGTATATAAGAGAAAATCAGAAATCTTTTTCTAATATACATGTATTAAAAGTTCTGTTCCTGTATCCCTTTTATATCAGCTTAGAAAACCCTATTTAGCAAAAATAAATAAATAAAAACAAAAAGATCCTGTCCATAATAATGGCTCCCATGGACTTGCTGTATGGACTAAACATGGCGTTAGTCATGTGACCTCCTGGCATTCAGTTAGCAATAGTTTACATGACATTTATGGGGTAACTGAAAAGGAATAAAGGTGGAATAATTATTATTAATACTCCAGCCACTTCTTCACGGTGTGTAGTTACTTACATAACTGCTGCTTTCTGAGGGGATGTAATGTTGTTAATAAAGTTAACTGTAAATAAACACAACACCCATAATTCTCTCTAGGTGATGTTGTCATGTTGATGTTAATAAAGTTAAAGGGGTTGTCTCACTATGAAGATCATAGTTGAAAATGTAGGGACCAAAAATCTAAGGATGTACGTCCTTGGTTACTATTGGCAAAGTGCTACGGTTTTAGAGAACGGGCTGGTTTACATGTGCTTAGCAACGGTGTTTGTTTACTGGTCAGGGAAGCATTCTGTCCTGCCCAGGTCGTGCACATGCAAAGGAAAGGCAGTTAAGAGGAGGGGCAGGGATGTGTGTATTGGCAGGCAAGGAGGAGAAGCAGTGAGAGGACATGCAGGGGGGTTGTGTGTATTGTATCCTCTTCACTGCTTCTCCTCCTTGCCTGCCAATACACACATCCCTGCCCTTCCTCTTAACCGCCTTTCCTTTGCATGTGCACGACCTGGGCAGGACAGAATTCTTCCCTGACCAGTAAACAAACACCGTTGCTTAGCATATGTAAACCAGCCCGTTCTCTAAAACCGTAGTACTTTGCCAATAGTAACCAAGGACGTACATCCTTAGATTTTTGGTCCCCACATTTTCAACTATAATCTTCGTAGTGAGACAATCCCTTTAACTTTAAAACAAAAGATAGAGATGAGACAGAGAGCAGAATGTGTAGCCTCACAGACATGTTAAGACGACACTGGAGGTAGTAATACTGGAGAAGATCTGCTCCTCGGTAACCTGCTGTTATCTGGATCCCAGGGGTCACATGACCTGTGTAGTCCATACAGTTACATAGTTTTTAAGGCCGAAAAAAGACAGACATTCATCAAGTTCAGCCTATTTTCCTATAATGTTTATCCAGAGGAAGGCAAAAAACCCCATGAGGTAGAAACCAATTGTCCTCATTTTAGGGAAAAAATTCCTTCCCGACTCCAATCTGGCAATCAGAACGACCCTTCTCCAGAATCCTGGTCACTATAATATATTATATTATTACACTCTAGAAATGCATCCAGACCCTTTTTGACCAGGTTACTCCATGGGCACTTTTACTATGAACTGTAATGTGGGCTATACCGTTTATTTCTAGATAGGGGCTCAGTGCATTGGTAGAAAAACAAAATTGGTACAAAAGCAAATTTATTAATACATGTACATTAGAAACAATTTCCTACTACATACATAATTAATAAAAAAGAATACAAAGTGGCCAATCCCTTGTATTAAAAATCTGCTACAATTTTGTTTTGACCGTTCCTATGCAGGGTTGTTACTAGGTCACCCCCGGATAAAACCATTGTTGACCTGAACCTACAATCTTCCAGGTTCTGGGCTGCTTCTATGGGCCCTGAGTACCTTGTATGCATATCCTCTGGTAAACAACAGCACCACAGTTAGCAAACCTGCTCCCCATCAGCAAATTACTCTGGGCTGCAAGCGAGGCAGTGGGCCCCAACCTAAGGGTGTCTTATATACCTTATTGGGGGGCCCTATATACTTACCGATATATACAGTATCTCACAAAAGTGAGTACACCCCTGACATTTTTGTAAATATTGTATTATATCTTTTCATGGGACAACACTACAGATATTACAATTGGATTCAATGTAAAGTAATCACTGTACAGCTTTTATAGCAGTGTAAATTTTGTGTGCCCTCAAAATAACTCAACACACAGCCACCAATCTCTAAACCACTGGCAACAGCAGTGAGTACACCCCTAAGTGAAATGGACAAATTATGCCCAATTTGCCTCCATAGTGTCATATGACTCGTTAGTGTTACAAGGGCTCAGGTGTGAATGGGGAGCAGATATGTTAAATTTGGTGTTATTGCTCTCATACTGGTCAGTGGAAGTTTAACATGGCACCTCATGGCAAAAGAACTGTATGAGGATCTGCAAAAAAGAATTGTTCCTCTACATAAAGCTGGCCAAGGCTATAAGAAGATTGCTATACCTTGAAACTGAGCTGCAGCACGGTGGCATCTCATTGGTCAACCAAAGAAATTGAGTGCACATACTCAGCATCATATCCAGAGATTGTCTCTTCAGACTAGATGTATGAGTGCTGCCAGTATTACTGGAGAGATAAAAGGGGAGGGGGTTCAGCCTGTCAGACCACAACTAGGTGAGAAGTACAAAGACAACTGTGTCTTGCCTACAATCAAGCATGGTGGTGGGAGTGTCATGGTTTGGAGCTACATGGGTGTTGCCGGCTTTGGGGAGCTAAAGTTCATTGTGGGAACCATGAATGCCAACATGTACTCTGACATACTAAAGCAGAGCATGACCATCTCCCTTCTGGGTCACAGGGCAGTATTCCAACATGATAACAACCCAAATAACACCTCCTAGATAAAAATTAGATTAATGGTGCTGACCTGGCCAGGGAGGAACAGAAGACTAAACCCACTTAAGATTGTGCTGCAGCTATGACCTGTACCCCTTAGAATCCCATTGTCAGGTAGGTAGGTTGGTAACCAAGGCCCCAAGTTCAACCATTTAACTACTCCATAAAATTCTAGGTCCAGAACAACATACTTACCAAAAGTCTCAGTTAACTCAGTTAACTGAGTTAAAAGTCTCAGTTTTCTGGATTCCTTATCTCACCCATGTAAACAATACAAATATGCTAGCACTTTGCCTGCAGCGGGCTCACAATATATTAAAAAAGCCATACCAAACATACTGTAATGCAACATATGGAAGAACTGGCAAATATTTTGCATAGTTCTATCTAGAAAAGTAAAGCAGGTATCTCGTAGTTGTTATGATCAGTTTTCACACTTTACGAAAGTCTTAAAAAAAATTCCTATTTTGAAATAATTATTTCTTATTGTTTTCTTCTACTGCCATCTAAAGGTCCATGCAAGAATTGTGAACGTAAATCAGTGCAATTTACTGTATAATGTATTTACAAAATGAATCTATATAAAATATTTAGAACATATGAATAGAAAAAAGGAATCTTAAAAGCTGTATTAAGAAAAAAAGTACATTAAATATTTATAGAAATCAAATAGAAAAAAAAGAATTCTTAAAACTATATTTAGAAAATAAAAAGATATTCAATAAAATGAAATAAAAAAATAAATGCAAATAACTTAAAAAAAATTTAATTCTTAAAACATGACTTAAAACATTTACAACCATAAGGCCAGGCTTCTGATGTCCACAACAAGTTTAAAAGGGGTATATTATAAATCTCTCACACATACCACATAGAGGAATTATTGGCCCAGACAGGCTGAAGAAAACTTGGTACTCAATTTTCAATCGTCACTGCTTTTTAGCTCATTTGTTACTTCGATATACACTCACCGGCCACTTTATTAGGTACACCATGCTAGTAACGGGTTGGACCCCCTTTTGCCTTCAGAACTGCCTCAATTCTTCGTGGCATAGATTCCACAAGGTGTTGCAACGATGCTCAATTGGTACCAAGGGGCCCAAAGAGTGCCAAGAAAATATTCCCCACACCATGACACCACCACCACCAGCCTGAACCGTTGATACAAGGCAGGATGGATCCATGCTTTCATGTTGTTGACGCCAAATTCTGACCCTACCATCCGAATGTCGCAGCAGAAATCGAGACTCATCAGACAACGTTTTTCCAATCTTCTACTGTCCAATTTCGATGAGCTTGAGCAAATTGGAGCCTCAGTTTCCTGTTCTTAGCTGAAAGGAGTGGCACCCGGTGTGGTCTTCTGCTGCTGTAGCCCATCTGCCTCAAAGTTCGCCGTACTGTGCGTTCAGAGATGCTCTTCTGCCTACCTTGGTTGTAACGGGTGGCTATTTGAGTCACTGTTGCCTTTCTATCAGCTCGAACCAGTCTGCCCATTCTCCTTTGACCTCTGGCATCAACAAGGCATTTCCGCCCACAGGACTGCCACTCACTGGATGTTTTTTCTTTTACGGACCATTCTCTGTAAACCCTAGAGATGGTTGTGCGCGAAAATCCCAGGAGGTCAGCAGTTTCTGAAATACTCAGACCAGCCCTTCTGGCACCAACAACCATGCCACGTTCAAAGGCACTCAAATCACCTTTCTTCCCCATACTGATGCTCAGTTTGAACTGCAGGAGATTGTCTTGACCATGTCTACATGCCTAAATGCACTGAGTTGCCGCCATGTGATTGGCTGATTAGAAATTAAGTGTTAACGAGCAGTTGGACAGGTGTACCTAATAAAGTGGCCGGTGAGTGTATATTCCCTTTCAGGAAACTGGATGTGATTTACATGCCCTTCGTGTTGAACCTTTATATAATTCTTTTTTCCATCAATTTGGATATCTGACGATTCATCTGTAGATGGGATGGTTTGCGGAGTTCGTCCAGACCACCCAAATTCTCTTCCATTTCCTCCCCCCATAACCCTTTTATTGACTTTACATTTGTCATATAGTTGACACTTTCTTGACCTATTAGTTACATTTTGTCTATTCAATCATATACCAGTTGTCCCTATGCAGTTATTGTCAAATGCAATAATCTGAAGGTTTACTCTTCTTTTTGTGAGGCCCACAAGGCCACATACCGATTGTTCTTAAATTTAAGCATTTTCTGTTTTACGCATATATTTGCTTAATGAGAAATATTATTTTGAATTCTGTATTAATAAAAGCTATTGAATAAGAAAAAGGGGGGTATTATTACTTCAATCCCATAGCTGCTGGAGGGTGCGCAGGAGATGGTCCGTAGAGCAAACAGGGCGATTAAGATGTTCCCATCAGGTTCAAGTCTTGGTATTTAGGAGGCCAGGGCAAGTATTTAGAAGTCTTGTTCATGCTCTTGCAACCATTCCTAGCTGCGTGACATGTTTCATTTTCTTGATAGAAGATCCCACCCACCGCAGGCAAGACAATCAGCAAGTGTGGGTGTATTTGATTTGCAAGGATGGCTTCATACCTAAATCGGTTGCGAGTGCTTTCCACATGGATGAGTGGGCTCAGGTAATGTCAGGAAGACATTCTCCAGACTGCCACCAGCTTATGGCCATCCAGCAATATTTGCTGGGTGTTTCCTCCCGCATGTTTCTCACCTGACAAGCCATACGTTCAAAAAAGCAGAAAACGTGATTCATTAGAGAAGGCAACCCTTTGTCAATCAGTGGAGGTCCAATTCGGATACTGCCATGACAAGTAAAACCTTTTCTGTTGATGCAAATTCATTAATCTTCTGCTTCTGAACCCCATATGCAGTAGTGTTCGCTGAGCTGTTGTTTTAGATACACATCTGGTAGCATACGGATTTATTTTGGTGGTGATCTGTTCCACTGTAGCATGTTGGTCCATCATTTCCTGTGTTCACCTCCTGCATCAATGTTATGCGGAGTGCCGCAGTTTTCACATCGCTTATTCACAATGGTGCTATTTGTCCACTCATGATACACCACAGCAGCACGCAAACAGTATACAAACTACACAGTTTCAGGAATACTGCCACTGTTGGCCCAAAAGCCAATAACCATCCATTTTTGCAGCTCTGATAAATCACCCCTTTTACCTGCAACAAGAGACATATATGCAGACATCACATAGCTTATATATCCACCAAGCCAGCTCACTACCTTCATGAGCTACGCGCTGCCAACATCAAAAGTAGGAAGTGATTATAATAATGTGACTTGACTGCGTATTTTGAAGAACTAAGGTACTTACCTCTGATGCAAAATCATTATACAATGGAGGGTATTTTGAAATGTGGGTTAAATGGGTAAAGATTCTGTCAGAGGCCTGAACATCTGCTTTTCTCACTAGTGGCTTGTTAGAAAACTGCACATCAATTGTTAAAGGCTGAGGATGAAGAAACGTTTCTGTCTTTCTCTCCTTATCTTGTTCTGGACCCTTGTTTAAATCCTAATGGAAAGACAAAAAGGAAAAATTTAATTTAGTAATAAAAACAGTTGGACATTTATTTGTACAGTTAGGCTATGTTCACACAGCTTAATTGTGGGACGTATTTCACCCCGCAATTACGCCATGTGGACAGGGGCGGAAGTGGGAGGGTCGGCAGCCCGCCGGCCCCATAGACATGCATTATACTCAGCGCGTATACGCCGTGAATAATTGACATGTCACTTCTTTCCCTGCTCGCCGTATTGTGCGAGCGGGGAGAGGAGACGTAATCCATGGTTCTCTATGAGAACTGTGGATTACCGTAATGACTGGGACGTATTTCAGCCTGTAATTTGCACAGTACAGCGCGTAATTACGGACTCGAATACGTCCCAGAATAAGCCGTGTGAACATAGCCTTAAGGTTGTATATACAGGGTATCTGCAGCTTCCATTTGACATATCAGCTGTAAAATCTTACAGTGCATACGCCAAATGTGTCTAGAGGGTCCACTCACCCAAAGGAGAGCAAAACCTTTGGCACACAAGTTTTTACCTGTATAAAATAGCCTAGCAACAGTCTACGGGAGCTTGTTTTTTTGCTGGATAGGTTTTTTTGTTTTTACTTGTATTATTTGTTAGTTAGCAGGAAAATAAACATTTTTTACATCCAAAACATAAAGGACGACTTGTCCCAATACGAATGTTCAATAGTTTTGGTATATTTTGCGGCAAAAAAACTTTTGATGCCATAGTCTCAATATAAATTAACTGTAATATGCCAAAACTAGGCGCATTATACGGCAGACACGACACATTGTAATGCACCTAAAAAGGCACATTAAAGAGAACCCATCACATAAATTATGCCCCCCTTACTGAGGACAGCACAAGCTAGTGTCAGGCCTGCTGTTTCCAGCGCTGTGCCCCTTATTCTGTAAGGTGCAGCAGTTTTAGAGTATTTAATGCTCAAATCTGCAGTTTTCAACCAGAAAAGAGTCATGAAAAGAGTCAGTTTTTTTCAAACCCCGCCCACCTGAGGCTAGCCCCACCCATCTCAACTGATAAACTTATTCCTTTGAATAGGTAGAAACATGTGAATAACTGATAGTGGGTGGGACTAGCCTGTGATGGGTGGGGCTAACACCGGCTCATGAATAAGATTTGAGAGGTAAATGCTCTAAAACTACAACATCTTACAGAATAAGATGCACAGCACTGGAAACAGCATGTCTGTCACTAGATGGTGCTGTCTTCAGCAAGTGGGCATAATCTATGTGACAGGTTCTCTTTAAATGTAGTAGCAATGATACACTGTGCGCCTCCATCATGCACTCAATTACATACACTAGTAATGATACGTTATGCTCCTCCGTAACCCATCTCCCCATTCGCAGAGGCTGGCTCATAACGACCTACGAACAGGTCTCAGAAGGGATTTTTTTGTAACGTGGCAAAACCCCTTTAAAATCATATATTTGAGAAATTAGATAATAATAAAAGATTTTATAAAAACTAGCTATAAACAGAAGAACATGAACACAAAATCATTGAAATACACTTGGATATTTAGAAAACCGTACTGAGCCTCAATCCACTGTCTGTTGGCTCCTCTCCTGCAATTATTAAGGTTCTTTATAATTTTAACTCCCCCAGCAAAGGTCCATAGTAGCATTTTTTACAAACTATGTGTCATCTTGCCATAAACAAATGTACCCAGTTGTACTTTAAGAGTATGTTCATATGGCTTATTTTGAGGCGCATTTCGCCACGTACTTTGCGGCATACTGCGCTCTAATACGAGCGAAATGCGCCCCAATCATTATAGTAATCCACAGTTCTCATAGAGAACTATGGATTACGCTTCCTCTCCCCGGGTGTACAATACGATCGTATTTTACGCTCGGGGAGATTAGTGATATGTCTTTCACGCCATGAGTAATGCATGTCTATGGGGCCGGCGGGCTGCCCCCCCTCCTCCCGTGTCGTGGGAATACGCGCCGATCAGCGCGACTCTGCGAACACCTGCCGTAATTGCGCCCCGCGATTAAGCCGTGTGAACTTACCCTAATACTTTGGATGCTTCTTCCAGTGTAACACATCATTTACATGCTAGAAAATGTTCACACTGCAGTTTTAGTCTAATGGATGGAATGGATCCAGTAAAACTCTTACTTATATGCTATTTCTCTTTTGTATCTCCACCTTTGCTTTTTGCTGTAATGTGTGAACGGTAAACTGGTTTTTAATATTGCTGATATAATTTAAAATAAAATTCATGCTGTTCACTGTTTATTGATAAACTTCTGTAAGGAAAAATGTGAGTGAAGATGTGTCAATCCACCTGTAATAAAGCCTCCATTTTCTGGCGTTTAGCAGCATTGATGTTTCCAGGAG
The DNA here is from genome assembly GCA_025379985.1 of Phyllomedusa bahiana. Taxonomy (NCBI): domain Eukaryota; kingdom Metazoa; phylum Chordata; class Amphibia; order Anura; family Hylidae; genus Phyllomedusa; species Phyllomedusa bahiana. The sequence continues at coordinate 33,860 of JAODAL010040715.1, forward strand.
CTAAAGCTCTTATCAAAGGAGGAATCTCCTCTTCAGTACATGAGCTCTCTCTTTGGTAAGACGCCTGCACTAGTGAATCTTCTATTAACCTTAAAGACAAAATAGAACTAGAACTTTTTACCATAAGACACAAATTAAATAGGTATGACAGTTTCTGCAAATAAAGCGTATTCATTGTATAATAATTGAAAAGTGTAAAGTAAAATGCCAGGGTGGAGAGTTGTATGTAATTAAAGGGGTTTTCTTGCTACAAAGATCATGTCTCAGATTATGGGGACAGTATACAAATAAGCACTTTGTAATTGGGTTGCATTACCTAAGTCACTTAGATATGAGCTTTTCTGTGCATCTGTTTTTTATTTCTGCTGCTGCTCGCTGGGACAGGCCCCCTTTTCTGTGATTGGCTAGTCGGGACACACCCCCGGACGGATTCCGGCCTGGACACACCCCCTGAACTGTGATTGGCTGACTGACATTTCATTCAGCCTGTTTGGATACGCCCCCAGACAGAAAACTCCCTGGACACAACCCCTGCGCTGTGATTGGCTGCCTGCACACTCTGTGTTTACTCCCCTCTGAGCTGTTAAAACCAAAAGCAAAACCAGCTATGTGAGAGGGCTGCTGGCTCTATACGCATCTTCCAGCTCTAAGGTGAACGATCTGACTAATTACTGACTGTTTAACTCATAGATCCCCTCACATAACGCAGTCTTATGTCCTGTGTTCCCTCCATATAACACAGCCATACAGTCTCCTGTCTGATAACAGAGAGGGAGGAGGGGGGAGGGTAATGTGCATTCCTCACATGTGTTTCATCAGTTCAGGCTGTGTGTATAACTGGTTATAGCACAGCAAGGAGCTTGTGGAGCGTGGAGATGAAGGCTCTGCAGAACCCTAAGTAAGCAAAAGGAGGGTGCATAGCTGCCAGGACCCCAAACCCTTTCCCCCTTTTACTGAAAATACAAAAATGAAAGATTGCACAGGGTCTTCAGGGGAGGGGAACCAAAAAACCTGCTAAAAGGAGAGACACCCTTTTCTGGGGGGGAAAACACGGGCCCCTGAAAAAGGAGAGACACCCCGGGGTTTTTCAAAATTTAATTTTAGTAAAAATTAGCTGAAGAGCACAAACACTTTTAAACGATAAAAACCCCTTTAAAAAGGGATATCAATGGCTCAAAAATCAAACAATCAGTAAGTGGGGGGGCCAAAAAAAATTTTTTGGGGTTGGGAAAAGGGAAAACATCCTAAGGGGTTGTCCAGTTCCTTACTAAGGCTCCACTGGGTCCTTTTCAGTTTTCTGGGTCTCCCCCCGCCTTTTAAATTTTCTTTCTTCTTCTTCCGAACAGGAACGAATTTCTGGGACCGGTCACAAGCCTCTGGGTTAAAATTTACCGTTCCCAAAGCTTTTTTCTTCTGAACGGTGACTAAGGGGGGGAAGGGGGGGGGGGGGGGAAGTGACCAATTTCACCAATTCTCCCCAAATAAAAGAAGGAGAAAATTTGATAACTGGAAAGACCCAGCAATGAAATGGAAAAAGCAGAAAAAGGGGAGGGGTAGGGGTCTTTTTTTTTTTTAAAAAGGGGTCAGGAGGGGTTACTATTTATTTTTTTTCAAAGAAAAACCAGACAACTCCTTCAAGAAATTTTAAAACCCAAAAAAAAAACCTTTAAATTTTCAGTTAAACAAAACTTAAGTTTTTTTCTACAACCGGGTTCCCGGGCATTTTAAGGGCTTATTGTAAAAAGGGGGCCCCTCTTTTCCCCAAAGGGGGTTTCTTGGGAAATTTAAACACCCTATTCCTTAAAAAAAAAAAAAAAAAAATGGTTTAGTTTCCCTCCCAAAATTGCTTAAAAAATAAAAAAGGGCAGGTTTTCCCAAATTGATATGGCTGGGGAATACAAATGGAAAAAAAAAAAATTTACCCAAAAAAACAGACCAGCAGCACTCCCACAAAAACCCAAGAAACAAAAAAAATGGGAAATTTAAAAAAAATTATTTGTATATAGCTTGGAAAAAAGCCCCTTTGGAAAAGAAAAAAAAAAATCTGGGGGATCTTGGGACAAAATTTTTAATCAAAACTGTCAGGGACCATCCACCAACATTAAAGGGGTGCCTTTAGTTTAGATGGGGACCCTGCTCTTTTTAACCTCTGGCGTTCTTTTGGTCTTTTGTAATATTCCGGGGGCAAAAGGGGCCCAGCTACACTCTTATATAATTTTAGTTTTTTCTGAAGAATTCTAGCTTTTAAATTTTCCTCCAAAAAAAAAGGCACACATGGTTTGTAAACAGCTTTTTTATAGTTTTAGACAATTTTTGTGGGCCCAATTGGGGACAAAGGATGTGACATTTGTTTGTAAAGGGGTAAACTGTATGGGGGGGAAAAGCTTGGGTTAAAAAAAGGGAAGGCTTGAGATTTGGGAACAACAAACATGGGGGCAACAATTTTTTTAAATAAACATTGCTTTTTAAAATGTGGGATTAAAATAAAAAACACAACAGGGGTCAAAAAAAATTTCCAAATTTAAACAAAAGGGGAGGGCGCTTTTAAAATTTTAACTCAAGTCTAAAAATTTACCCCTGTCAAATATGAGGATTGTAAATTTTTCCCCATTTGTCCTTAGAATTTATCAATTTTAAAACAAGTAAACCTTCGAAGGATTTATCTTTTATAGGGTTGTCGATGATTTCCTCCCCCTTTCCTGGGGGCCACCAATAGGGTCTGGGCATTCAAAAAGCTCTTGCTTTTTAAAAAATTTTCCTCAGGTTCATC
>JAODAL010040716.1:0-36628 GCA_025379985.1 Phyllomedusa bahiana
AATTTTAGCTGAAATTTTTATTTTTTACAAGGCATCCTGTAAAAAGACCAAAATTTGTTCCCAAAAATTTCTTCCCAATTTTCGGAAAACCCTAATTGGTGTAAACTGCGTTTGGGCGCAGGGCAGGCGTACAAAGGAGGGAGTGTTATTTGGCTTTTGGAACGCAGATTTTGGTGGCGCATGTCGCATTTACAAAGCCCCCAAAGTACCAAGAACAGGTGAAACCTTCCAGAGGTCACCCCATTTTGGATTCAGCACGCCTCATAGATCTCATCTAGGGGTGTATTGTACATTTTGGGTGCACAGGTGTTCCAAAGTTTTTATTTTTGTATTGGGCTATGAAAATGAGGGGAAAACGCAATTCCGCCATTGTTTTTTGGGCTTCAATTTTACAGCGTTCGCCATGCAGTATAAATGACAGAATATCTTTACTATGGGGGTCGGTACAATTGCAATGATATAGATTTTATATATTTTTTTTATGTTTTTATTACTTTTACACAATAGAAATAGGTATATAAAAAACTTCGTTTTTATGTTGTCCTGTTATGATAGACATAACGTTTTCAGTTTTCTGTATAAGGAGCTGATTATTAGCTTGTTTTTTGTGGGATGAGTTGACGTTTTTATTAGTACCATTATGGGGGGCATATGCCGCTTTGATCACTTTTTATTAAGGTTTTTGTGAGGCATTTTGAACAAAATACAGCATTCCTGGTAGTGTTTTTTTATTTTTATTTTTTACAGCGGTCACCGTGCAGTATAACTGACATGCTAGTATTACTCAGCAGGTCGATATGATTACAGCGATACCCAATTTATATATATTTTTTTATGTTTTACTGCTTTTACACAATAAAAGCACTTTTATTCGAGAAGGAAAACATGTTTATGCATCACCATAGTCTGAGAGCCATAAGTTTTTTATTTTTCTGTTTACTGAGCTGTATAGCAGCTCGTTTTTTGTGGGATGAGTTTACTTTTTTATTGGTATCATTTTTGAGGGGACAAGACTTTTTGATCAGTTTTAAATCCGCTTTTTTGGAAGGCAGGGTGAAGAAAATACTGCAATCCTAGTAGTGTTTTTTATTTTTATTTTTAACAGCACTCCCCGTGCCGTTTCCAAGTCCAGTTAGATTTTCTCTAAGGGTCGATACCATTATGGCAATACCCTATTTATATAGTTTTTTACATTTTTAAGCACTTTTTTAAAAAAAAGGTGTTTTTATTGTGTTAAATAATATTTAGCATCGCTGTCTCTGAGAGTCATAACTTTTTTATTTTTTTGTATACAGAATGTGTAAGGACTTTTTTTTTGCGGATGAACTGACGTTTTAATTGGTACATACTTTGGCTTTATATGATTTTTGATCGCTTTTTATTCCACTTTATGTGCTGCAGGATGTACAAAAATCGCAGTTCTGTGACAGTTTTCTGTTTTTGTTTTTTACGGCTTTCAGCGTACGGGTTAATTAACGCGACAGATTTATAGGGTGGGTCGTTACGCACGCGGAAATACCAAATATGGGTACTTTATTTATTTTTGATCTTTTTTGGGGCGATTGGCATTTGTAGAGGGGAAAAGGGCGGTGTACGTGTTTTTTTAATTTTTTTTTTTTGTGTTTTACTTTTGTACTTTTTTTTTTTTTTAAACTTTTTCACATTTTTTTTACATTTCCCCAGTGGGGATTTGTAACAGCAAATCCCCACTGGGGAAAAGCAATCGTTAGATTGCTGTTTGAACAGGAGACCTGTGCACAGTGTTACTGCTGTGCACAGGTCGCCATGGCAACGACTGACACCATACCCACAACGCATTGTGGGCATGGTGACGTCACCAGACTACCCGGATGCTTTCAGAAAGCATCCGGGGAGTCAGGTACGAGACCGACGAGCGGCATCTCCGCCGCTTGCTGCGCCGGATCGGAGGAAGCAGGAGCTCACTCCTTCTGCCTACGGCTTTATTATCGCAGCCATGACAGGCTGCGGTAATAAAGCATTAATCACCCGCGGCCGGAGCTCACTTCGGCCGGGGGTGATGGGACATGAAGTCAGCGGTAATGTACCGCTGATTCCCTGCCGCGATTGTGCGCGGCTCGCCCGCAAGCCCGCGCGATCGCCAGGGTGTATGCATACGTCCAATGTCGGGAAGGGGTTAAAGCACCAAAACCAAATTAAAAGTACTTTCTTATCATTGAAACCTCTATATTCACATCTGTAGATATTCACATAATAAACATAAACAATATATACAAGACCACTTGTAGGATGGTTGCACATCCTACACGTGGAGGCAGGAGCAGTAATTATTTCTTTATTTTATCTATTTGTATGGCTCCAAAATGTTACGCAGTATAGTTCAGAAACTGTCATCACTTGCATTTGTCTCTGTTTACTCTGGGGCTCAAAATCATATTCAAAATTAACTTGTTGGTAGGATTTTAAATTGTGGGAAGAAACTGGTGTTATAGAAAATGACTCCAAGTTCTGGCTAGGAGTATATCTATTTAATAGAAGTATGGAGTGTGGAAGAATAGAAAAAAAAAAACAGTAGATACTGTTAATAGAACTAGAAATTTGTTCTTAAGTTGGATAATTACAGTTTTTGAGGCTTCAGATTAAAGGACCACCTAGTTCTTCTTTAGAAGAGGAAGTATATACCAACAAGGCAGAAATACTGCTATATCTCTTATAACTAGTGATGAGCAATTGTGTCAACAATCGTTGTTGAGTTGATAGTCGATATCGCCAATTATCATGTCCAAAGTCGATAGGCGATAATCGCCGATGACCAATAAAGTTTATGGGAGAGAAACAACAGCTTCATTCTTAAATCCCAAACAGGTGAGGAGAAGCTGAAATTAACATCCACAACAGTAAACTGCATACATGCTACATCTTAGGCAAGACAATTAGGCTATAAAAGTCACACAAAAAAATTTATATGCTAAAATAATTCATTATGTTCAATGTTTAACCGAAAACATGAGGACGGCGCAGCCACAGCAGGTACAGCGGTAGCAGCTGCAAAGGGGCCCCTTTGACACAAAACAAGACACCGGTATTGGAAATGGCACATGGGAACTGGCAGGAGACCCCTATCACTTTTTGCACCAGGGACCAACATCTCGTCACATATGTGGTGGCAGCAAGAATGTCCCAACCGGGAACGCAGAGGTTCAACTGACAGGGCTCTAGGGGGTCCAGTTGGTCAATGAGCCCTGTCTCAAATTCCTGCTTTCTACAGTCAATTTGTGTGGGTGGAAGGAAATTGCTCACTTTTGATTTGGAACGTCGATAAAGGAGGGTGGATATCCAGTAACCGCTGTTCATTTTGATGACCGTGAGGAGTGGGAAATACGCTTTTTTCAATAAGACCTTTACTATTGGTTTCTTTTACAGTGGCATAACCCCAAAACCAGCAAAGATGTCCTTGATGGACCCTCAGAATAAAAAGTGCCGGAAGAAACAAATATTTGAACCACTATTTTAGTAAACAGGACATTGAATATCCACTTTTTTTTACAGCAGAATGACCCAAAAACCTGCACAGATACCCTAATGGACCCTCAGAATAAAAAGTGCTGGAAGAAACAAGTATTTGAACCACTATTTTAGTGAAATGGAGATTGACTATCCCTGTCATTTAATGCACCATGACCCAAAAATCCACACAGATGCCCTTACGGACATCAGATTAAAAAGTGACGGAAGAAAGTATTATTTAAATCCAGTATTTTAGTGAAATGGACATTGACTATTCATGTCCTGTACCACAGCATGACCCTCAAACCTGCATGACCCACAGATCACAAAGTGCCGGAAGAAAGTAGTATTTGAACCACCATTTTAGTTGAACTGGACATTGACTGTACCTGTCCTTTAATGCAGCATAACCCCAAAATCAGGAAAATGCCCTTATGGACCCTCAGATTAAAAAGTGCCAGAAGAAAGTAGTCTTTGACTCACCATTTTAGTTGAACTGGACATTGACTATACCTGTTCTGTACCGCAGCATGATCTGAAAACCTGCATGACCCACAGATTACCAAGTGCCGGAAGGCAGTATTATTTGAAGCAGTATTTTAGTTGAACTGGACATTGACTGTACCTGTCCTGTAATCCAATTTGCATACAAAGGGGCTATTGGCAAAAAACTGACAAGCACAGAGTGCAATATACAATTATTGAAAAGTTAGATGAATGAGATATGGCGGTTTTACAACGCTGACATGTAGCACCAGTTACTATAAAACATCTGTAACCCAATTTGCATATAAGTGCACAATTGGCGCCAAACTGAGACGCACTGAGTGAAATAGAACTATTCGGCTAGTGCTGCACACAGCACTAGATGTCTTTTAAAAGTTTCTCTCTATCTAAATCAGAACTTACATTCTCTAATCTAACTATATCCTAAGCTTCACAACTACAAGGATGGTTTTCTGTATAAAAGAAGACTGTCTCTCTGAGCTGTGACAACAACTATTCGGACAGGCAGTGAGACGTGTTGCTCTGTAGTGAGATCAGTGAGAAATGAGCCAGAACAGGAAATGGAGTCGCATACATAAAATGAGGTCATGTAATTTTTGCAGCCAATGACATCCATAAACTGACCAATCATGACGTCGTACACCCAGCTAACCCTGCTCTATGCTTTTCGCTGATTGGCTGGCCTCCAAAATTACAGGAAGCGATGAAAAAGGCGCAATTGTAAACATGATAATGATTATCGTTACGATATTCAAGTAAACTATCGCATCATTGTGAAACACCGATAAAGGTAAAAACCATGCTATCAACTTTTGCCGATAGTATCGCTCATCCCTACTTATAACTAGAGATTTCTCAAAAATTTGGTTCGATCACTTCGCCGAATTTCCCGACAAAAATAAATTCGGTCCGAATTACTTCGGGGCGAATCACGTTAAAAAACAGCTATTTCCAGTCTGCACAGAGCCTGCAGGGTGCTGTAGAACGTTGTGCCATGCTTAAATATGCAGAAGGAGCTTGGTTTGGTCTTCATAAAATGTGGTGTTTTAGTATGACACGCAGATGACTGCCGCCGCTCTTAGAATCACTTCACTCTAAAATTATATAGGCACTTAAGAGGGCAAAACTGACCAAAAAACTGAAGGCGGAATATAGCCTGATAAAGCCATGGCAGCGACAGCTGGAAAAAAACAAGCTGAGGGCTTAGGTGGCAACATCAGTGAAAGAGTGTGGAGGTGACGGTGGCAGCCACAGCAGCATGAGGTCAGACAGTGTCACAATGACATTCTAGAGGTGACAAAAACAAGAGTAGGCCACAGAGTGGCACAATGACACAGTGTGTTAGTCACGCAGCAGCCACAGCAGCACATGAGGTCAGACAGGGCACAATGACATTCTGGAGGTGGAAAAAAACAGGAATAAGCCACAGATTGGCAAATGACACAGTGTGTAGGTCACGCAGCAGCCACCGCAGCAGCATGGGTCAGACATGGTACAATGAAAATTCTGGAGTTGGCAAAAACAGTAGAAGGCCACATAGTGGCACAATGACAGAGGGGAGATGGAGTTGACGGCAGCAGCAGCATGAGTCAGAGAGTGGCATAATGACATTCTGGAGTTTGGCAAAAACAGGAGTAGGCCACAGAGTGGCACAATACACATTTTTGTAGGTCACCGGCAGCAGCCAAAAGCATAGAGGTAAAGACCAGTGGCACAATGACATCTGGAGGTGGCAAAAACAGGAGTAGGCCACAGAGTGGCCACAAGGGACAAAAGTGTGGAGGTGACGGCGGCAGCAGCATAAGGTCAGAGAGTGGCACAATGACATTCTGGAGGTGGCAAAAATAGTAGTAGGCCACAGAGTGGCACAATGACAGAGAGTGGTGGTGACGGCGGCAGCAGCATGGGGTCAACAGGGCACAATGACATTCTGGAGGTGGCAAAAACAGGAGTAGGCCACAGAGTGGCACAATGACAGAGAGTGTGAGGTGACGGCGGAGCAGCATGAGGTCAGACAGTGCACAATGACATTCTGGAGGTGCCAAAATTGGAGTAGGCCACAGAGTGGCACAATGACAGAGAGTGGAGGAAACGGGGGCGGGAAATCAACAGCATGAGGTCAGAGAGTGGCACAATGACACATTTGTGGATATCACGGCACCAGCAACAGCAGCAGCAGCATGAGTCGTAAAGGGGCACAATGACGAGTGTGGAGGTGTGGCAATCCAGTCCTGGTAAAGATGGTTGGTGGCAGATGGAGAAACTGTCCCGCAGATGTGTGGCATCAGGCGGGTGGCGGCATCAAATAGTGGCTAGGCAGGTAGTTTGAACCCAGACTCATTTCTCACAGTTTGGGTGAGGCGTCATGGCTGATGTATCTGACGCCTAAGGCTTGGAGTTGGAAATCCTGGCCGATCCACCCTGATTCATCTTGACAAAGGTCAGTCGTTCCACATTTCCCGTGGACAAGCGGGTTCTCCTTGGGATATCGATGGCCCCCGGCGCACTGAACACCTGCTCTGATGCCACACTACTGGCCGGGCAGGACAGCTTCTCCACTGCAAACTTGGCAAGTTGCGGCCACACATTCAGTTTTGGCTGCCCAGTAGTCCAGCGGATCTTCTAACTGGGGTGGCAGAGTGCTGTCAAGTAGGCCACCACCTGTTGGTTCAGGGTCCTCTCCAGGTCCTGTTGCTGCTGCTTACAACTGCCAACCTCACTATGCGGGTGAAGGAAGCTGCTCATCAGTGACTCCAGACTTAGGTTGCTGCTGATGGAGCTGGTACTGCTCCTACCCCTCCACCTTCCCCCAGTAGCCGCGGCAGTAGTACGTGAGCGCTGAAGAACCCCCAGACCTGTCAGAGGAGGGACGATGCCGCACATAGGCAGCGGCCATCTGACTACGGAGGATTTCCATATAGTGTTTGAGTTGGTCCTCCTTCTCAATAGCTGGGAAAAAGGCTCCCATTTTGGACTGGTAGCGACCGGATGCTGACATATCGGCTGTCACTAGCCAGGGAAATCAGCATGCTGCGGGGCCCTTGCACAAGTGACTCCGAGAGGCTCCCTCCTCCATCTACACTGTATACTGCCATGGGGCTTGCGGATCATCTGCCTTGTTTTCCTCATCTCCTCTTCCTCCTCCAGCTGCTCCTACTCCTCCTCTCCTTGTCACCATGGTAGAAAATCCACTCTTTCACAGACAATGCTTCTGCTCCAATGCCCCTCCTCCTTCACCTCCTCCATTTCAGTCCCCACCGGACTCATTGGCCGCAAGATGTAGTCGCCACGTCTCCAATCCCTGCCCAGACAGATTTTTCAGCATCTGTTCCAGGACATAAAGCAGTGGAATGACGTTATTCATCCCGTAGTCCGGGCGACTGACAAATAACGTGGCCTCCTCGAATGGCCTCAACAAACGGCAGGTGTTCACGCATAGCTGCCACTGGCTGACATCAAAGTTACACAGGGAGTACTTCTGTCTGCCTGGATCTTTCAAAAAATCTTAATGCCTTTCTCTGTTCATCCAGTCGGTCCAACATGTGCAGGCGGGAAAATTCCAGCGGGTGGAAACATCGCATATCAGAGTGTGTTGGGGGGATGGCGTTCTGCCGCTGCAACTCGAGAGGTGTTCCTGGTTTTGTAGGAATGGATGAATGCAATGCACAGTTTTCCTGGCCATTTTCAGAATCTTCTGAAGATCGGTGGGAAAACTTCAGGGAAACCTTTTCACAACCCGATTGAACACGTGTGCCATGCAGGGCGCATGGACCATCCCCTCCTCGGTGCAGCGCGGACACCATGTTCCTCCCATTGTCCGTCACCATGGTTCCGATTTGCAGTTGGCGCGGAGAAAGCCACACATCGATTTCTTGCTGCATGTCGCGGGATCAGTTCCTACCCCTGTGTGACTCGTTCGCCGAGGCAAACCAGGTGTTAGAACTGCGTGACAACGCTGTGCCCTACACATGTGGTATGATGGAGCAGTACTTGTGGAGGCTGAGATGGTGGTGGTGGTGAAGGAGGAGGAGGCGGACATTGGCGCAGGGAGCCGCAGTTGACAACGTGGAGAGGAGAAAGCGGCGTTTCCAGTCCAAGTTGTTGGTGCACCAGGGCAGGAAGCTCATTCACCCAATGGGCCATAAAGGACAAGTACATGCCCAGAAAGTAGTTACAGCTCCAGACGTCCGCGCTGCCGTGCACCTTGGAACAAACTGATAAGCTCAAGGACTGGCCCACGTTCTGTTCTACATATTTATGAAGTGCTGGTACTGCCTTTTTGGAAAAGAAATTACGGCTTGCAACTCTCCATCTCGGCTCGGCACAAGCCATTAGTTCTCTGAACGGTGCAACGTCCACCATTTCGAAAGGGAGGGTCTGCAGTACCAACAACTTGGACAGGAGCACGGTCAGCTTCTGCACCTTGGGACGGTTGGACGCATATTGTTGTCTCTTTGCAATCACCTCGCTGAACGACTGCTGGCATCATGAGTAGCGAGGAGCAGGAGCATCTGGACCGGGAGATGATGTCAAAGAGAAATAGCTCCCTTCTGCACAGGTGGTGGAGCCTTGACTGGCTGCAATGGCATGCGTGCCACTGGGCGCTGCTGCTGCTGTTGTTGCGGCGGCAGGATGGACCACCACATCTGAGCCACGTTTCTCCCAGGCCACCGGATGGTGACGCTGCATGTGTTGACGCAGGGCCGTGGTGCCAACGTTAGCTCCCTGGCCACACTTCACTTTCTGCCCATAGATTCTACATATACCCATATTCGGCTCCACCGGTGTCTTAGCAAAGAACTGCCACACCGCCGAGTAGCTGATTTTACCGCCAATGCTCCGTACTGAGTGACTACTGCCGCCGCTGCCTCACTGAGCCCCTGTGCCACTACTTTCTTGAACCTGCGAAGCGGGTTTTTTACCCTGTGGCCGCTTGGCTCCCGACCTCACACTGCTGCTATACTGCTGACTCACGGCCACACAACCCACTTGCTGGCTGCGCCGCTGCCTGACGCGCAAGCTGATGCCCTCTTCTCCTGACGATGATGAAGCCCTTGCCTCACCCGGCTCCCAAGTGCGGTCGGCTACATCATCATCTATTTGTGTTTCATCGTCACTGCTGTCCTCATCACCGGTCTTGGTATGCAGAGGCTGACCCCTCACAACATGACCTCTCATGCCACTCTCCACATCTATACTTTGCCGCCTACTGCAAGAAGCACTTGATATTGACCCCATTTCTTCGCTGCCAAGTAGCTGCTGACTACCCTCCTCAAATTGTTCATCCTCGCTATATAGTGACACTGAGCCCAGACCACATAGTAGATCTCTGGCTGAGGGAACAGAGGCAGATTGAGGACAGGTGATTGCCGCTGACCCGCTCCCGGGCCATGCCAACTAAGGGTTGTGTCTGACGTTCCCACCGACTCTTGGCTGGGGTTGTCAGATGTCATCTGGGAGGAAGAGGATGACCTAGTCAACCAATCAAGAACCATTGGGTTGCTGAACAACGCACGGCCGCTAGATGATAGCGGCAGTTGTGGCCTCATCGAGTAACCCCTGCTGCGACATCCCCTTGCTGTGCTGCGACCTGGGCCTGCTCCAGGAATGTTTGTGCTTCTGCCACTCGCAGGTGATGAGCCAGTAACCTCTCTGTCTGACATACTGTTTGTTCTAAAATGTACAGACACTGTTTGATGATAAATACACACCCTGTATCTGACTCCTAATGAACCCAGTAACAAGCTTGGGTTACCCTGTGATATAAATTGCGCTCCACCTATGGTCAGGAAAAATTGTCTTGTATGTGCCGTTTAAAAACTCTGTGTATTTTAATGAATATAAAAGCACAAACAGGCTTAATTAATCTTCGGATATGTATTATGCTACATAATTTCTTCTGTGGCGGTGAAAAAGAACGTTTCTTTTACTGAGTACAACTGCAGAAAAACACTTAGTTAACCCTTGAATGTAAATTGCGCAAAAGAATTGAGCAGCCAAAAACTACCAGCTTTGTAGCATGTTACAATGGTGTGCATTTTACCCTACACAACAAGAGAAAAAATTGTAATTAACCTTCGCTTGTGAATTATGCTACAGGAAAAATGTATTTTTTGGCGGTGAAAAAGACGGTTTATTCTAGTCACCACAGCAGCAGAACAACGCTTAATTAACCTCTGGATGTAAATTGCACAAAAGAATTGAGCAGCAAAAAACTAACAGTTTTGTAGCGTGTTACAATGGTGTGTATTTTACGCTACACAACAAGAGAAAAAATTGTAATTAACCTTCGCTTGTGAATTATGCTACAGGAAAAATGTATTTTTTGGTGGTGAAAAAGACGGTTTATTTTAGTCACCACAGCAGCAGAACAACGCTTAATTAACCCCTGGATGTAAATTGCGCAAAAGAATTGAGAAGCCAAAAATTACGAGCTTTGTAGCGTGTTACAAGGGTGTGTTTTCTACGCTACACAACAAGAGAAAAAAATTGTAATTAACCTTCGCTTGTGAATTATGCTAGAGGAAAAATGTATTTTTTGTCGGTGAAATAAACTATTTCTTTTAGTCACCACAGCTGCAGAACAATGCTTAATTAACCCCTGGATGTAAATTGCGCAAAAGAATTGAGCAGCCAAAAATTAAGTGGTATTTGTATTGTAAAAATCAAAGTGTTCTTTCTTTAAATGAATACAACAGGAACAGGCTTAGATCACCCTTGGATATTCAATGTGCTGTGAGCAGATAGCATTAAAATGTACAGTCATGGGCAAAAGTTTTGAGAATGATACAAATGTAAATTTTTACAAAGTCTACTGCATCAGGTTTTATAATGGCAATTTGCATATACTCCAGAATGTTATAAAGAGTGATCAGCTTAACAGCAATTAATTGCAAATTCAATAGTTGCCTAGAAAATGAACTTTTTCCCACAAAACACATTTCAACTTCATTGCAGGCCTGCCTGAAAAGGAACAACTAACATCGTGTCAGTGATTGCTCCATTAACACAGGTGTGGGTGTTGATGCGGACAGGGCTGGAGATCAATCTGTCATGATTAAGTAAGAATCACACCACTGGACACTTTAAAAGGAGGCTGGTGCTTGGCATCATTGTTTCTCTTCTGTTAACCATGGTTATCTCTAAAGAAACATGTGCAGTCATCATTGCACTGCACAAAACTGGCCTAACAGGGAAGAGTATCGCAGCTAGAAAGATTGCACCTCAGTCAACAATCTATCGCATCATCAAGGAATTCAAGGAGAGAGATTCCATTGTTGCCAAAAAGGCTCCAGGGCACCCAAGAAAGACCAGCAAGCGCCAGGACCGTCTCTTAAAAGTGTTTCAGCTTCGGAATCGGGCTACCAGCAGTGCAGAGCTTGCTCAGGAATGGCAGCAGGCAGGTGTGAGTGCATCTGCACGCACTGTGAGGCGGAGACTCATGGAGCAAGGCCTGGTGTCAAGGAGGGCAGCAAAGAAGCCACTTCTCTCCAGAAAAAAACATCAGGGACAGACTGATATTCTGCCAAAAGTACAGTGGACTGCTGAGGACTGGGATAAAGTCATTTTCTCTGATGAATCCCCTTTCCGAATGTTTGGAACATCTGGAAAACAGCTTGTTCGGAGAAGACAAGGTGAACAATACCACCAGTCTTGTCTCATGCCAACTGTAAAGCATCCAGAAACCATTCATGTGTGGGGTAGCTTCTCAGCCAAGGGAATCGGCTCTCTAACAGTCTTGCCTAAAAACACATCCATGAATAAAGAATGGTACCAGAATGTCCTCCAAGAGCAACTTCTCCCAACCGTCCAAGAGCAGTTTTGGTGATCAACAATGCCTTTTCCAGCATGATGGAGCACCTTGCCATAAACCAAAGGTGATAACTAAATGGCTCAGGGAACAAAACATAGAGATTTTGGGTCCATGGCCTGGAAACTCCCCAGATCTCAATCCCATTGAGAACTTGTGGTCAATCATCAAGAGACGGGTGGACAAACAAAAACCAACAAATTGTGACAAAATGCAAGCATTGATTGTGCAAGAATGGACTGCTATCAGTCAGGATTTGGTCCAGAAGTTGATTGAGAGCATGCCAGGGAGAATTGCAGAGGTCCTGAAGAAGAAGGGTCAACACTGCAAATATTGACTTGCTGCATTAACTCATTCTAACTGTCAATAAAAGCTTTTGTTAATCATAATATGATTGCACTTGTATTTCTGTATGTGATAAAAACATCTGACAAACACACATAAAAACCAGAGGGCAACAGATCATGTGAAAATATAATATTTGTGTCATTCTCGAAACTTTTGGCCATGACTGTATATGCAGCTGCACTGGACGCACACTGGACTTCAGATCCAACACCCCACAAAATCAGAAATAGAACGTTAAGAGAAGCAGTCTCTGAGACAAGCTGTGACACCCCCCAAAAATTGCTGTATAAAAATGAGTTCTTTAGTATCAGCTATCACAAGCAGCCGCGGCAGCACCTTCCCTAATCATTACAATGAGAGCGGTATGATCTCCCAGCGTCGCGCCCTGACTTATATAGTGCAGTGACGTCACAGAATCCCGCCGGTCTCTGATTGGCTTCATCTCTGCACATGTCATGCAGGCTATGCCCTTCTTCCTCCCAGAGTTCTTTGCCCCATGTAACGCCATGTGCTCGCAGCCATTTTATCAATCAAAAGCACACTTCGTTCACGTGAAGTACCCAAAACTTCGACCTCGTTCCGAAACGAAGTTTTCCTGAAACTCTAAACGAATTCCACTTCGTTAGACTTAATTCACCCATCTCTACTTATAACGTTTTCTCCATGTCATGGAAAAATAAAAAGGGCTTCATTTATGAAAACTGCAAACTGAAATCAGTTGCTATGGGCAAAAGTCTTATAGTAAGACAGTTTTCATAAATAAGGGATGACTGTAAATCTTTTCACTTTCATTCAAGACAAGCTTTAGTCAAAGTATAGCCCTGGACAAAATTAAATTCTGATCCCAATCAATGAAATATTGTACCAATTATACCACATCATTGCATCAATTCAGAAGATACTGTGCAAAGAGGTGAAGCACTACTCTCCAGTCTTTCTAAGGCATTGCTGATTAAAGTCCTAAGTTCTAACACATATCCCCCACCATATACATACAGTGTCTCTCAAAACTGAGTACACCCCTCACATTTTCCATGTGAAAACACTAACGATATGATACTTTGATTCGATGCAAAGTAGTCAGTGTACAGCTTGAATAACAGTGTAAATTTGATGGGCATTAAAAATAATCAAATTTTAAATAACATCGCTATTCTGGGACTAAAAATTGCCACCATAAAATGTTTACATTTTTATTTGTACTGCTACTGAGCAAAACACACTATTGAAAATGAATGTAACCAATAATGCAACTATAGAAGACCCAAATAAAACAATCACACCAAGAATTTTACCATTACCACTACATGTCATGACTAAATAATATATAGTCAATATTGGTGACACATTGGTGACACATTGGTGATACATTTAAGACTTGGAATATCTTCATTGGAGAATTTCAAACATCTTTATTCTTCATTACAAAACACTTCATTGGCAATACATTTAGTACATTCTGGCTTTATGAATCAATTCTTTGGGTGTTTGCTGTGTAGGATGGGTGCCACTCAGCTTTCCCGGATGCTGGATTTTAAAAATTTCCCCCCACCCACATCCCAGCATGTGGGACAGGCCTTGGGGAAGAGAGGATCAGAGATGGAAGGAGGGGTTTATGGGGACGTGGTCAGGGAGAGAGGGGGTCAAGTGGGGGGGGGTCAAGTAGGGAAGGGATGTTCAGGGAGGGTGGGTCTAGTGGAGATCTGGGGAGGTCAGGTGGGGGGACATGGAGGGGGGTCAAATTGGGGAACAGGGAGGGAAAGTGGCCAAATTGGAGGGCAGGGAGGAAGGGGGGCCGAGTTGGAGGGCAGGGAGGGAGGGGATCTGTTTTATCTGATTGGAAACAATACTGACTCTATGCCAGCTAAGGGATCAGTTCCACCTTCTCCTCTCAGCCTCAAAGTTAATTCCAAGGAAAACTGGCTAGCAATAGGAAGAATTAATATAAATGTCGTTGCATGGTTTGGGCATGTTCATCGGGTTTTGGTCGTGGGGTTCAGCCACGGCCGAACTCTTTCCTAACCTCGCTACAAGCTGCATCTCCGAACGCGGTTTGCGGCGCAGGCATGGGCGTGGTACGTGGCGCAAGATGGGGCCGTGGTTTGGGGCTGCGGTTGTGGCGTGGTTTGCCATGCAAATTAGTAGGCTGTAGGGGAATTGAACAGGTGAGTTTCAAACACGCAACGTCAAGCGCGGCCCCAAAAACGCTGCCAAAACCCCGCGACGTATGACATATTATCTCGGTTGGCCCACCCATAGAAAACCATGGTAATAAAGTGGGCGCGATGTGGACGTGGGTTTGGTCGTGGATAAACGCATTGGAACAACTGTGCCATATACCTCGTTCAAATCCGTCGTGTGAACAGGGCCTTAGAGGAGCAAAGGAGTAATGAGATAAACCAGTCCCAAGACGTTGGTGACCAGCATGTGCCTCTGGCCTGACCCAACATTTTTATATAATAGAGATTTATAGAAGATACCCAGATCAATTGGGGGTGAAGATGTAGTGTTGAGCGATTTTTATCGAAAAGTTGAAATCGGCTAGGTTTTTATGGTGATCGTATAATATTTCAGAATCATGCGATAATTAAGGTTTAAAATCTGTGCTTCATATTTTAAGGATCGCGCCTTTTCGGGCGCTTCCCGCTGTAATTTGGCGGGGCCAGCAAATTTCAGATTACAGAATAGAAGAGGGTTTGAGCATAGTGTGTGCGACGTCATGACTGGGATGTGGCTTGGTTGCGATTGGCTGGGGAAAGGAAAATTACATGACCTCGTTTTACATAGAACTGCGTTTCCTGTTTCGCCTCAGTTTGTCCTTCAGCGTCTCTAAGGATAAGACTGCGCTTGCTGTGGCCAAACAGCTAGCGATACTTAGTCTATTTCTGCACTGAGAAACCTCTACTATTAGCTGTGATCCTTTCCAATTTAGTTAGATTAGAGATTTTGAGATTTTTATGTAGTTAGCAGAGATGTTGAAAAGCTGCATTCTACGCTTGTACTGTAAATTTACGGCGGTGGGTGTGGGGGGGGGGATGGAGCGCGGGGCGAACACAGACAAGACTCTATCTATAAAGAACAACTGGATAAAGTTCACCAAGACTTAGTGTAGACATTGTAGAGGAATTTCTTTATTTTTAAACTGTGTTGCTTTGAAATTTTTCACTGGATTTGGGCAGCCTGAACTTATTTTGATACACATTCATTTCTTGTATACTGAAGGGTCTCTTTGTTAGCTGCAAAACTCCACTTTTCATTATCAGTATACTTTCAGATAGGTGTTGCTTTTTCAATTTTTCCCATTCACTGTGATGTTGTATATCCACCTTGCAGTTAAAATTACAATCCAGCAATCTTGTAGTCAGCTCAGGTTGTTTGTTGCAAAAATGATCCCCGTGTATGTACGAAAAACATTCCACAGTTACGTGTTTTTTGACTTTTGCGCACCCAGCATTGTTATTGTACGCTCAGCATCTACGAAATCTTAAAACAAGCAATTCTATATTCACCACAGGTGAATTGAAAGGTGCAAAAAATTACCGGTTTATTATACAAAACATACAGTTACGTGTTTTTTGAACTTTTGGACCCCAGCATTGTTCATTGACGGCCTGCATACTTCGTAAATCTTAAAACAGCATATTCAATATTCACCACAGGTGAATGAAAGGTGCCAAAAAATATCGTTTATTTTACCAAAACATAACAGTTAGTGTTTGTTTGGTCTTTTGCACACAGATTGTTCATTTTGAGCGCATCTACGTAAATCTTAAATACAGCAATTCTATATTCTCCACAGGTGTATTGAAGGTGCAAAAAATATTGTTTATTATACCAAAACATAACAATTACGTGGTTTTTTGACCTTTTGACACCCAGCATTGTTCATTGACGCAGCATCTATACGTAAATCTTAAAACAGCAATTCTATATTCACCACAGGTGTGAATAGAAAGGTGAAAAAATATGTTTAATTATCCAAAATCATCCCCCCCACTTAACAGTTTACGTGTTTTTTGACTTGTGCACACCAGCATTGTTCATTGAAGCAGCATCTTACGTAAAATCTTAAAACAGCAATTCTATATTCTCCATGGGTGGTATTGAAAGGTGCAAAAAAAAATATCGTTTATTATTACCAAAACATAACAGTTACGAGTTTTTTTGACTTTTGAACACTCAGCATTGTTCATTGATACGCAGCATCTACGTAAATCTAAAACTGCCATTTATAGGTTATATTCACCACAGGTGAATTGAATGGTGCAAAAAAATACCGTTATATACCAAACATAACTGTTACGTTGTTTTTGGACTTTTGCCCAGTCCAGATTTGTTGATAGAGACACTTGCAGTTTAAATTGACATCCAGCAATTTTGTTTTTGATTAGAGGGATTTGAGAATAGCTGTGATTTGCCGTCTTTTAATAAGAGACTTTCCAAAAACTATTTCCATACCTTCTCAAATTTTTATTTTTCTGGAACATGGAGCGAAAGCAGGTGGTAAGCGAGCAAAGAGGGGAAAAGTTGTAGCACATGGAGGTAGAGGTTACGAGGGAAGAGGGGGGCTCCTTCCTGTGCTGGCGAACTAAAAGCATGCCAGAGGATCGTCAGTTGCAGGACCGTCAGGCCTGTCATCGCTGGGGCCGGGCCCCTGTGATTCTAAGTATCGAACATCGTCTACTTTCTGTCCTTCATTGTTTAATGCAACCTGCATGTAGCTGTCTTACCTCTCTCGTACCTCGCAGTCACAGGCCACATATGTCGTCATCAGCTATCATCTGAATCCGTTTCCAAATTGAAGCAGCACTCCAAATGTTCAACTCGTTGTACCAAACCACTGTGGATAATCCATTTGTCTGATGACCTCTTTGATGTCAAAAGGTGGGTTGGGAGGTCAGATGGATGTTAAAAGTTCAATGAGAGAGGTTGATTTAGTCTGCTCTGAGCCAGTTACTGTATGCCATTCAGAGAGGTGAAGGAAGCCGGTCAATAATCGGCTATAATCCCGGGCGGTCGGCAACGGACTTGCAGTGACCCATTGCTTGTAGCCCGCAGCTTCTGGATGGCGAAAGTCAGGACGACCAAGTCACCTGTGTTGATGATTGATGATGAATGATGAGACATTGCGGATCCAAACGGGCTTTTCCGCAGGAATTTGTTGCTGAGGCGCTTCATCAGTGGCGAGGGAGGGAAGACGATGAGGGTTTGGTAGTGGCAATTCGAACGGTCACTCCGCCAACAAAAAGGGGAGGTGGGGCGGGTCGCAGAGTCTCGCTGATATGATTCCGCCAGCCACGGTCTGCGCAAACCCCCGCCTCCTCGCTTATCGCCGTTCAAAAGGGCCAGGGGAACCTCTCAAGCCTGGGCCTTTCTTTGAGCAAGCCTCTGATTTCCACCCAAGTGTTGGCATATGCCGCCTTTGCCGTAAACGCATAAGTAGAGGCAAAACCCTTAAGTGGTTAACCACCACCAACATGTCTAGTCACATGCAGCAATGCATGAGTTGATAATGGAGGGTAATCACTTGGCCATAAAAGGCACAGGATCCGACGCCGGGCCTCCAACCCTCTGTCACACCCTCTGTCTCCGCTCCTCTCCTCCGCCACCACCAAAGGTCCTCAGCTGCCATGTCTCTCGAGAAGTCAGGATCAGCTCCTTGCTTTCCAGTCCCCACCGCTCGCCCGGTACCCCAGCTATCCACCAGGATGGGACCCACCTACCCCTTATTCCTTCCGCCTGTTTGACGCAGTCTAGCAGCCAGCCTTCTGTCTTTCGGTTTGGGAGCAGAAGAAGAAAGAAAACACTTTAAAACCAAAACCATCCCAAAGCCAAAAGCCTGAATGTCGGCATTGCCTGGCTTTTGGCTTGGAAATGTTGCATTTCCGTTTGGTGGACACAGATGGGTTCCGCCACGTCATGGCCCCGCCTGCCCCAATAAAGATGCCGAGCAGGCTTTACTTTGCCAAGGGAAAAGCCGTCCATGCCTGGCAGCCACGTGTCATCTAAAAATTTCAAGCGCGTTGTCTGCATCTGTGTAGGAAAGTCACATATCACCACGACACAGGGGAACTAATAAGGCAAACGGCAAGGGCCGCTATATCTCTAGTGACAGCTCAGGGGTGAGCTGGGTGGATGTTAGGGGGTACGGGTGGGACATCTCAGGTCGGCGCAAGCTCTTCAAAACCGCAGGGATGTGTGCGGAGCTCATTTCCCCAAGGTCCTCTGGTGGATTCACGTCACAGAGGAACCCAGGCCCGTGTTCAAATTAATCTGCCTTGGGAGACGTCCACACACAGGTCTCGGGCTGTGGACGGCTCTAAGCAACGGACCCGAGCGCTGGATGGGTGACAAACTTGTGTTGCCAGGCAAGGTGGTGTGCGATAATAACGGGCGAAATCTGCTGCCGCCCTTAAGATCGGTAGGGCTGGAGCCACAGCCCTTGACTGGACATGTCATGAACCTTGTCGTCCAGAAAATTTTAAAGAGCTGCCCGCTCTGGATGCCTGCTGAAGAGGCTCGAAAGGTCTGCGTTCGCACTTCGCCGTTCGCACCTGCTTCAGTCACCGCCCTGCTGAGTTGTTTGCACGTCGCTCAGGCATCCCGTTCAACCAGCCCTCATTGTTGACGTGGCAACACGATGGATTTCCACCTCCACATGACCTCCTGGCGATTGTGGGGACAGCAGCGCAATGCTTCGCAGTTCGAAGTGACACATGGTCCTGACAAGCAGCGGTCACGGACGCGGGGTGTTGAAACCACCGGAGAGTGAAAAGAGCTTGCACCATCCTTGCCAGTTTTGAAAGAAGCCTCCAAAATGGTCAGTCGCGAAATGCCCTTTTCAGCATGAGCATTGTGGTGATCTTAGTTCTGGAACGCTCGTTGGACAATCTGAAACAACAGTCCCGCAGGACGGAGGAGGAGATGGACACAGATGAGGACATGAGAGCCTTTCTCTTCGTACAAATCCCAAGGCGACAGTTTCACAATTCATCGGTCTTCTTACGAGTGGTTCGGGGTCCAGAGCTAGTGCAAGGTGGGCATCAGCTCTCGGGTGCATCATCTCAGGACAAGTAAAGGGCTGGTCGTTGTGAAGCTGTGCGGAGGCAGCGGTAGGAGGAGGAGGAGGTACCTCGGAGGTATGCCTAGACACCGATGTTAACGACGTCCTCTTGGAAAGAGGTTGGCCGTGAATTTGAGGCGGAGGAGGATGATGAGTAGATCAGTTTGCTAGTGCCCTCGATCCCATGAGGCTTGGGAAATCAAGGGCTCTATCTTCACATGAGTTGCTTGGATGCTCCATTTACCTCCTCATGATCCTCGACATTAAGGCATCAATTTGAACAACAGTTTACTGGGTGGCCAACCCTCTGGATCCCCGGGTACAAAACCATAACTCAGAACTTTCCTTCCACAAACCCAAATAGAGAGTAATAATGTAGGAAAATGGAGACCTTGCTGATTGATCAATCTGGAGGACATCTGTTGATCCTGCTTCAAGTTCCCCAAATGTCACGGGTGTGGAACAACATACAGCGACGTGACAGCAGTAGAAGTGCCAAGTAGGCGTCGCGGCAAGAGAAGGCAAGGGTGGCAGAAGACTAATGGGTGACCTCTGGCAATCTTTGGTTTAACCTTCACCACGAATGCAATGCAGGGCTCACATCCAACTCACAAGAGATCAGCTTAAGTTATGGTTGCAGATATTTGCGTTTCATCACCAGATGTTTTTGCATGTGTTCCGGACCCAATAGACTTCTGGGTATCCAAATTGGACGAATGGCCCGAGCTGGCTCTTCACGCCCATTAGAGGTGTTGTCACTGCCAGCAGACCAGCGTTCAATTTCTGAGCGGACTTCTAAGCACACCAGCTGGAGGAGTCATACAGACAAAAGCATCCGGCTTTCCTCAGATAATGTGGATCGTTTGACTTTAATCAAGATGAATCAGGCATGGATCTTGATGATGTTGTAGCCCCAATTGCGAGGTGTCAACCTATTAGTTGCCGGTCTTATTCACATTCCTTGTTCAAACAGAAATGGTACCTCTTGAAAACTTTTTTTTAAATGATCATTTCTTACTGCAATTTTTATTTCTGTTTCCCAACAGTTCATTTTGCTTGTTTTGCTGTGAGGAGGACTGTAAATGACAGCAAGGTTTCATGACACACGTATTCCATGTTACTCTCTTTATCCTTAAGAAGTTTTCGCATTGTCAATAGTTTTAAGGTCTCATGTTGCTGCTGAGGATAAAGCTATAATTATGGTCCCTTGGACTGTAAATGTGGCTTCTAATTGGCATGTTCTCCCTAAACAATTTTGAATAGTGGCTGAGATAGTTACTTTTATAATTTTTTGGGGTCATGTAGCTGTGAGATACAGCAATAATCATGGTCATTTTGGAAACTAGAAAAGTGGCTTCTAAGTGGCCATTTCTCCCTCACAATTTTTACAGTGGCTTGAGAAGTCATTTTTATTAATTTTTTGGGTCATGCTGCTTGTGAAATTCAGCACTAATACAGGCTCCTATTATAAAAAAAAATGTTGTTTTCTAACAGGACATTAGTTCTTCACAATTGACCAAAGTGGCTCAATGGACATGCTTTTAATTTTTGCGGGCATTTTGCTTTGAAATGCAGAAATTCTACAGGTCTATTCGAAAATAAATGTTGTTTCTATTAGACATTTGTTTACACAATTGTCAAAAGTGGCTCATGGGTCATGCTTTGAATTTTTTGGGAGGCATTTTGCATGTGACATGCCGCTATACTAGAGGTCCTATTTCTAAAAAAATTTGTTTCTAACAGACATTTGTTCTTCACATTTGTCCATAGTGGCTCCATGGTCATGCTTTGAATTTTTGGGTGCATTTTGCTGTGACATGCAGCTATACTACTGGTCCTTTTCTAATAAAATGTTGTTTCTAACAGACATTTGTTCTTCAAAATTGTAAGAGTGGCTCAAGGGTGATGGTGCTGTCAGAAACAGGAATAGGTTGGGAACTGTTAATGGACAAATATTGCAAAATGACTGTGAATTTTCAAGATCTTTAACATAGCTATCAACTCCCTGTATTGGAAAACCCATTTAATACAATGAAAAAAAGAGAAACAAAGACATGATGGGGATTCATCCTATTTTAAAAATGGTGGTTTTCTAGATTTAAAGTACTAAAAAAACTTTGATGTACAAAATAGCTGTTAAAAAAATTCTCTGAATATGTACAAGGAAGGTACAGGACAAAACTGACCAGATTGTAGGTTATTAAGAGGACATGGAGTATGGAGCACGGACAGAAACAAAGTACAGAGACCATTTCTCATCCACGCACGTTGAGTAAAATGAGAAAAAGAATGCCAAGATAAAGGGCACCGGGTGTAACAGGTGCTTTAACACTCCATTATTCCAAGGTGAGTAATTGGTCCACACTCATTACGGAGGGACTTGCGCTACCAGGTAGTTGACTATGTACTGAGGAAGGCTTGGAGTTTTCACACTTCCGCTTTCCCGCACTCTGCTCAGACACTGACTTTTTCGTTTGCTGCGGTCATCGGGCCATTTTAACACTGCAGGTTAATAGATGATGGACGCCAGGCCTGGGCTCTCAACCGCAACCACTGTACTCCGGCCCTGGGTCATGCTGTGGCCAGGACAGGTATAGTCAATGTCCAAGTGAAACTAAAATGGTGGTTGAAAAGATCCTTTTCCCGGGCACTTTTTAAATGTGGGGTCTTGCAGGTTTGGGGCTATGCTGTGGCCCAGGACAGGTATAGTCAAATGTCCAGGTGAAACTAAAATGGTGTTTGAAAAGACTCCTTTTTACCGGCACTTTTGAAATGTGGGGGTCATGCAGGTTTGGGGCTCATGGCTGTGGCCAGGACCGGGATATTCAAATGTCCAGTTCAGTAAGATGAGGGTTCCAAATCATTACTGCCCTTCTGGCAATTTTCAATTTGTGGGAGATGCAGGTTTTAAGGGTCAGGCGTGTGGTTACAGACAGGGATAGTGAATGGTCTGTGACTTTTTTTCTGGACTTTTGTAACCTAAATGTGTTGCCTAAGATGTAGCACAGTACCCTTTCACTTTGTGGATGTTAATTTCAGCTTCTCCAGCCTTGTTTGGGTAATAATAATGAAGGTGTTGTTGACCTCTGCCCATAGACTTTAAGGGTCATCGCTCATAATCGACGCTCACTATCGAAAACCTTATCGATAGCGGCCGACTATCGACTATCGATCGATCTCAATAGCCAACGCAATCGCTCAACACTAGTGAAGAGGAACTCCTTGTCATATCTGAAAGATTTATTCATGGAACTTTCTTTGGATTCCTACCCGCTGCTGCAGGCTGTGTGGTGATCAAAGAAAAGATTGTAAGCTGCCTTTCTTTGTGTAAAAGATCTTGCTGGTAGTAAAGAAGTGTTTGATTTGTTCTCCATTCTGTTTCCTGCCCTTTATTCTGCACTACATCAAGGACGCGTCAATCTACACCAGGGCAGTCAAGGTAAATAACAGAGTGGTTCCTGGGAATTGAGAAGGAACTCCATCCACTCCTATATATGCAAAGCTGCTATGCAGTGTTCCCAGGGAAGCATGAGAGGATTGGGCAAGGGCAACCCGTGACAGCAAGCACTACAACCCCCATCCTCTCTGCTGCGACTCTGGTGCATTATCTATCTCTCTATATATCATATCTATCTATCTATCTATCTATCTATGATCTCTTCCTCTCTCTTCTCTTACTCTATCTCTCTCTCTCTCTCTCTCTCTATCTATCTATCTATCTATCTGTCTATCTATCTGTCTGTCTATCTATCTGTCTGTCTATCTGTCTAACTTACACTAATAAACAGAATAGATTTTGTTTCAGAGATTTGTGATTCGAGCATTAGAAACAAATATTTTACCTAAATATTTATGACAATTTATGTTTAAAAAAAATAAAATTTTTAACAAGAGGAAAACATCAATAAGCCTCTTATTTTTGCGTAATTGCAACCATATGTATATGTTCTTTTATAACAGCATGTGTTACATTAAGATCAGCAGGAATAAATATATATTTTTTTAAATATGTATAATCCTATAATATTATTATATAAACAGAAATACAATCTGAAGTAGAATATTATGCCTTAACAGTGGGAAATAAAAACACCATTAAGCCATATTAATAAGATTCAACTGAATATAATGTGATTGTGTTGATATCATTATAATAACTATTTTTATGTCTACATAAGTTGTTCCATGTAAACTGCAAAGGAAGTTAAAGATTATAGACAACATACTGCAAATTTTTACTTCAACATCTACACTTCAATTTACTGTTAAAGAGGTTTTCTCACTATTTTCAACATGAAGGGATGAGTAACTGAAGACTTTTTCTAACTACAATGATCAATAGATAGTCATGAGATGAGAAACATTTTATGTGCTCTGAGTGCACACAGATTTCTATTGTAAAATACTTTCCTGACATTAACACTGTTCTCTGATTAGCTGAGAATGCAGGGAGTGACATAACTATGGAATGACGGATCAGTCGGAGCAATCATATTATATCTAATAAGATTACAGATAACCCATTGTTTTCAGTCCTCAGAGCATATGTGCCTTTTGTTTTACTGAAAAAAACATGTCCTGCACTTGTCAGTGTAGTGGCTCAGCTAGTTACAGAGAAACTAAATATCCTAATCACTGCTATAGAGCCAACCATAGCCTGAGGAGACAGAGTGAGTGTAAAACTGCTTTTGACCCAGTGAAACAGCATTGGGAGAAAACCCCTTCGATTCAAATTATTGAAATGCTTTTAAATTAAAAAAAAGTCTTGCGACACATTACCTTTAGCTGCATCCTGTCTGTTTAGCCTGTGTCATCAAGGAACTTTTCATGTCGTAAGCAATAGACAATCCAACAACACAGTTAAGAGTGTACATCAAAAATGTATTTTAATTAAACATTTATCTCCACAAAAACACAAACACAAGGTCTCATTAAGTCAATGGGATGGAACACTGAATTAATCCCAGTAGGATGCAATACTGTATATACCCCAGTGCTACCTGCAAGAAATTTAACAGGTGCGATAAGTAACGAACAACTATTCATAAAGAGAGTGATTGCTAGTATTACAATTGCATATAGATAAGACTATACAGAGGGTACTAATTATACGGTTACGTATGGTACACCATGCTGGCTTAAAACCAATTAATGATGCTATTTGATTGGGAGGGCTGCCCAGCACATGTCAAATGTCTAACACAAAATACAAGCACCCCCTTCATGGATAGTAGGTGTATGAGTTGAACTTCGAAACCCATTAAAGTCAGTGATAGAAGATGTTCTGGTTAATTTTGATACCCATACAGATGAGGAGTAGCTTCAATTGTCTTTCATAACAGTAAAATGGATACGTGGAACAACTTAGTGGACAAAATTTGGCTTTAAGAGTCACAGAAAAAAATTCACAGGCTAAAATCATTCATTCCTTTTAATGGCTAACTGAAAAGATGAGGACAGCTTAGCTATAGGAGGTGCAGCGCTAGCAGCTGCAACGGGGCCCCTTTGACAAATAGGAAGACACCGGTATTGGAAATGGCACATGGTAAACTGGCAAGCATTTAGCCCCCTATCGCTTTTGGTACCAGGGCCAAGATAATAGTCATATATGTGATGGCAGCAGAATGATCCCAAAGGGGAAATGGAGGGTTCAGCTGGTGGGGCTCTTGTAGTTAGAGGGGGTGCAGTAGGTAGCCCAGTGCTGCCTTCAGTATCTATTAAACTGTTTTCAGGGCCACATGCAGCTAAATCAAATGGGCCTCATCCACCCATTACTTGTTCCTATTTTTTAACATATCACTGAGCCCTTTTTTAATTAGGGTCCCTGACAGGAGTACTGCCCTATTGGCACCCGTGGCAGTTACCATGTGCCATTTCCAATACCGGTGTCTTCTTATGTGTCAAAGGGGCTTTTGGAACACCTCAGGACGCAGGGCCCCGTAGCGGCTGCTACCGCCAGGGGTGCCAATAGGGCAGTATAGGCAGTCATCCTGTCACGGGCGTAATAAAAAAGGGGCCCACAAATATGTTAAAAAAATAGGAAATAGTAATGGCTGTTAATAGATGACTGATAGAATGTGTATTTCACATTGTGAAAAAGACGTGCTACAGTTTACTAGTCTGTGACATCGGAACCGGGGCAAAAAAATCGTCAGAGATCCTCGCATTGATTGATTTTTGATAAATTGTCAACGATCCACATTATCAGGGGAAAGGGCCGTGATACATTTGTCAGTTATCCCCCTGCCAGCTGTGCTGCTGAAGGTGTGTTTTGAGATAACGCTGGCTGCCGGACAGGATAAATTTGTATGGCATGTCGAGCAAGCTCAGGCCATTCATCCATTTGGGACACCCACAATTTGAATAGGTCCAGATCAAGTCCAAAAACATCGGTGTTGAGCCGCAGGTAGTCATGGACCATGTTCTGAAGGCACAGCGGTATCAGGTGTTCGAATGCTCCCTTACCTTGCAGGCATTGGTGAGTTTGTAATAGCGGGTTAAAAATGTTAACAGTGCGCTTCTGCCATACTGCATGCTGCACACTGGGGGCTACTTGCCTTCTACTGCTGTCACGTTTGTGACGGTTGTTCCATTGTGACATTAGAATGTGAAGAAGACGCAACAGATGTTCAATGAGCACTGCTAAAATTCCTACATTCTACTGTCAATTTGTGTGGGTCAAAGGAAAGTGCTCACTTTTGATTTATAAAGTGTTTCAAGGAGGGTGGCCACCCAGTAATCGCTGTTCATTTTGATTGCCCTGATGCGTGGGTCATGTTGCAGGTAATGTTGCATCCATGCACTCATGTGTGAGATGCTGCCAGGATCTCCCGAGCCTTGGGGTCGAGGCGTACTGACTAGAACTTTCTTCTCTTCTTCCTCCTTCTCCTGAAATCTTTGCCAACCTCGTAACACCAAAGGGTAATCGGTACCGGTGGTGTCCACTCCTGCCTCACCATCCTCCTCCACTTTCTCATATTGACCATCACCAGAGGCCTGGCTAGTGTCATGCCCTCTACTCTGTGAGCTGAACTGCTGTCCTGCACCCACCCTGGACCTCGAACCCCCACCTAAAGAAGACCGATACAATTTGGAAACAGTTGGGCTCTGTGTCCGCCTCATCCTCCTCCATCACTGCTGGGACCTGCTGCCGCAGAGAGTTTAATGCTTGTTCCAGTAAAAATATGACCACAATGGTCATGCTGAAAACGCCATTGTCCAGACTGACCTTTTTGTTTGCATCTTCAAAACTGTCAAGGATGTTGCAGAGATCCTTCACCTGCCTCCATTCTCTATGAGTCAAGACCCCGAGGTCCGCACCACTACTCGTGAGGCCATGAAACACTTCATACTGCATAATGGCATTACGCTGCTGCCACAATCACTGGAGCATGTGGCAGGTGGAATTCCAGTGTGCTGCCACATCAACAATGAGAGGGTTGGTGGGGAGGCCTAGATGATGCTGCAACTCTGCCAGTCGGGCCGAAGTAGGGTGCGAACACCGAAAATGTGAGCTAAGACCTTCAGCCTTCCTCAGCAGACAATCAAGACTCGAATAGTGATAGAGAAATTTCTGCACAACCAGGTTCAGGACATGTGCCAGGCAAGGAATGTGCGTAAGTCTACCGATCCCTGGGGCGGCAAGGAGATTTCTCCCATTGTCGCACACCACCTTGCCTGGCGCCAGGTTCTTAGCACCCAGCCACTGGTCGGTCTGAGTGCGCAGAGCTGTCCACAGCTCTTGACCTGTGTGTTGACGGTCTCCAAGACACATTAATTTCAGAACGGCCTGGTTTCTCTTGGCACATGATGCGACACGTCAGGGTTGTGGATCTGGACTCTGCACCATCCCAGCAGTGTAGAATGGTGTCCGCCGAGCCAGAGAACCATCATCTCCAGAGGTACTGTCATCCACCCTACTCACTCACTGAGCATTTAATGAGATGTAACGCCCTTGACCGTGCTTACTAGTACATGTGTCTGTAGTGAGATTGACTTTGTTGGACACAGATGCAGCCAACGCGCTGGAGATCTTTTCTGCAACTTGGAGGGCCAGGGCAGGGACAGCTTTTCTTGCAAAGAAATGACTACTCGGCATCTGATATTGGGGGCATGCCAGGACCATGATGTGGCGGAACCCATCTGTGTCCACCAGGCGGAAAGTAAACATTTTCAAGGCCAAGATCCTGGCAATGCCGACATTTAGGCTTTTGGCTTTGGGATGGCTGGGGTAAAAGCATTTCTTCTGCTCCCACACCTGGTACACAGAAGGCTGGCTGGTGGACTGGCTGCTGTATGGCGTACAGGTCAGACTGGTTGAAGGGGAAGGTGTAGACTGTGTTGCTGGTGGTGGGAATTGGCCGACAGTGTCTGGGACTGGAGATGGTGCGTGATGCTGCTGCTCCGCCATATCTGCTGCAGAGGGCCGCTTGGGCTTGGAAGTGGCGGAGGCAGAAGATATAAACAGAATTTTTTCTATTGAATATCTGTGAAATTGGGTCTTATGGAAGATCCCTGACAGAAAACCAAGTGGTCTTAAATGCCTATACTTTGCAGCGAGCAAATAGAACTATAAACAGAATTTTTTCCATGGAATGTCTATATAAAAACCCCTAGCATCCTAACTATTGATGTGTATGATTCCCTAAGCTAGCTTTACCACCCCTCCCCGACTAATCTAGCAGCTTTTCCTGTGTAAAATCGCTTTTCTACAGTACTTTAAAATTAATTTTTATATAGAGTAAGGAGATTCTCTGTAACAAAACACTCTTAATAGTCCCATGTCATAAAACAGAGACAGAAAGCTGTCAATAACAACTGCCATTACTATTCTATCACAGTGTATTTTCACATAATGGCATAGTCAGTTGATTGCTGCATTTGTTGTCATATTATGACAAAGGTCTTTTAGGGGTTAAAGAATACTTTGTATAGATAAAACTATTTAAAAGGAAACCTATTTAATTATATGTCTGCTAATAAATCAAAGTAATTACAAGGAGTTCAGACACCTTAATGTATATTTTAAACATATTATCACTAAAATGTTACAAGTAAGGGTCTTAAATGGTAAAATTTTGGTTCAAAATATATTTAGATTTATCTACAGGGATTCTTACCTCACACAGAGCAATCAAGTACACAATTAATCATCCTGGAAACATTTGATGGAGATTGAATGCTGAAAAAAAAAAAAAAAAAAAACTTCCTCTGATATAAATGTAATTTTGAGTCATTTGAAATTTATTATTCCAAAACAGTGTCTTCTAATGTTAACCTTCAAATGTTAATTCTGACTTTATTTTAGCAATGTTTTCCTATATTATAGAAGCACATCTGAATGCATCTCCGTGATTTTAAAGTACCAGAAGATATAATTTGCTCATAAATCCTTACAATGTGTTATGAGTATGCCCGCTCCCTATGCTGCGGGTTTCAGACACAGTCATACCTCCGCTGTGGCGGGTGGTGCCGCGTCCTGCTTGCCATATTGCGGGTGCACCCGCATCGCTGATCCTGGCTCCTCATTCACCTCACCTCACTCCTAGTTCTCTGCCTTAGGGCCGCCGCCGCGCGTGCCCCCGCTGCCTAGGGAGCACGTGCAGCCGCTCTGCTAGATTTCAAAGGCCAGCACGCCGGTGATTGGGGCATGGGACACGATTCTTTTTAAATCTGGCCCCCTTTCCCTGCCTTTCCCCGGTTTAAATGTGCCTTGTGCCTTGGAAAAAGGATTTCCGTTTTTTCCCTAAGTTTTTTTGTTTCCCCATACCTTTTTCCCTCCGCCCCTTGTCAAAAACCCTTTGCCATCTGCCCTGATTTCTATTGTCCTGACTACGAGTTTTCTTTTATTTTCTGTACCAAAGGGCCCCTGGGCCCTGACTGAAAAGCAAGTCAATCAGAGGTAGCAAAGGGGTAGGAACCCCACCGAGAAAGGGCCCAACCTCCCTTGCAGCGGGTTTTGGTGTTTCCCGGGGGGACTTCTTAAAATTCTGCCCCTTTGGGTTGTCCAGTGGACCCACTCCCCAGAGCTGCCCCCAAATCCCATTAAACTCATGAAAAAAATTTTCCCTTTTGCGGTAAACTAGATACAAAATACATTTTTCAAATTTTTCCCTAGGATTTAAAATAAAAAGGGGGCCGTGCTAACTAAAAATAAAAAAAAAAAAATCCAAGTGCTGAAAATTTGTGTCCAGTTTTAAAAACAAAAACCAAAAAAACTAGAAACACAAAAAAAACCCAAATAAATAGAAAAAAAATCTAAAGCTTTATTTTTTTTACGTATCACGGGTTTAAAATAAAAAAAATTAAAATAAGATAAATCAGGTATTTTATAAAAAAAAAAAAATAGTTTTGTTTGTAGTATTCCCCCCCTTTAAAAAAGTAGTTTTGGGGGAAGTTTTAGTAGTTTAGTCCCAATGCACCCATACAAAGGGTTTAATGAAAACCCCGCATAAGACGATCTCCCCAAAGGGTGAGTACACCCGGACTTTTTTGTAAATATTGTTTTATATTTTTCATGGGACAAAATTGGTGATACAACCTTTTATACAGTGTAAAGTGGGTCATTTTTTTTAAACAAATTTTTAAACCCGGTGTAAATTAGGTGTGCCCCAAATATCTAACACACACCCATAATTGTCAAAATGTTGGCCCCAAAATTCCCCCCCCCAAGGAAAATGGACAAATTGTGCCCAAATAAAAATATTTGTGTTTTTTCATTTGAGAGGGGCAAATTTTCTAAAAAAATTCGATTGGCACTTCGCCAAATTTTTCCCGACAAAAAAAAAAATTCGGTCCAAAATTTTTTCGGGATGAATCGCTTTTAAAAAAAAGCAGCTATTTCAGGGCACAGACCCTGCGGGTTGTGTAGAATGTTGTCCCTTTGTTTAAAATTGCAGTTGGACTTGGTTTGTTTTCATACAAGTTGGTTTTAGTATGACACGCAGATGATTTGCCGCCCCCCTCTTAAAATTTGTTCATTAAATTTCCCCTGGGCATTTTAAAGAGGAAAAAACTGACCAAAAAACCAACGGGAATGTAGTTTTAAAAGTATGCCGGGGAAAATTTGGGAAAAAAAAAAACCAAGTGGAGCTCGGGGGTTGGAAAATTAGGGTGGAGGTGACGGCGGCGGGCCCACAGCGCTTTAGGCGGGCCCAGTGGCACAATGACTTTGGGGTGGAAAAAACAGGGGGGGAAGCCACAGAAGGGCACAAGGGGACTGGGGAGCGGAGGTCACGGCGGCAGCAGCATGAGGTCAGGCAGGGGCCCCAAAATGACATTCTGGGGTGGCAAAAAGGAGGAAGCCACAGAATGGAAATGACGAGCGGGGGTTTCACGGGGGGCGCGCATAAAGGTCAGGCAGTGGACAAGAATTCTGGGGGGGCCCAAAACAGTTTTTGGCCAAGGGGGCAAAATGACACAGTGTGGTGGGAAAGGCAGGAGTCCCCAGCAGCACCCATGAGGTCAGGGAGTGGCACAAGGGCATTTGGAGGGGGCCCCAAAAAAGGGGGAAGCCACAGAGGGGGCAAAATTTGGATGGAGGGGGAGGTTCACGGGGGGCCAGCAAATGAGGTCAGCGGGTGGCAAAATTTACAGTGTGGGGACTGGCAGCGGCCAAAAGAAACAAAAGGTCGGGAAAGTGGCCATTGAAAATTTGGAGGTGGAAAAAAAAGGATTTAGGCCCAGTGGGGCACAAGACAGAGATTTGGGGTGCGGCGGGAGGAGAAAAGATGAGGTAAAGGAGAGGGGCAAAATTAACAGTGTGGATTTTTCACGGAAAACGGGAACAGCGAGAAGCAGCATGAGGTATAGAGTGGAAATGACAGAGTGTTGAGGTGGGTGGCAATACCAGCCCCTGGTAAAGATGGTTGTAGGCAGAGGGGAAAACCTGGCACCCGTTGTGTGGAAAAGGTGGGGTGGGGGGCTCAGAATGTGGTGAGGCGGGTAGTTTAAACCAGATGACCCCTAAGGCTTTGGGTTTGTGGAAACCCGGGCCGACCCCAACCCCGGGATTCCTCTTGACAAAGGTCAGTGTTCCACTTTTTCCCCCGGGAAAAAGCGGTTCTCTTGGGGAAAAGATGGCCCCCGCCCTGAACACCCGCTTGATGCCCACTATGGGGGGGCGGGAAAGGGTTTTCCCCCTGAAAAAACTCCGAAAGTTGCGGCCACACATCCAGTTTGGCTCCCGGTAGCCCAGGGGATTTTTAAAATTGGGGGGGGCGAGTGCTGTCCAAGTAGGCCAAAACCCTGTTGGTTCAGGGACTGCCGGTCCTGCTGTTTGTGCTGCTGGCGTGCCCCCCGACTAGGCGGGTGAAGGAAGCTGTATCAGTGACCCCAGCTTAGGTTACTACGGGGGGGGATGGGGGGTTTACTGCTCCTACCCCCCCCCCTTCCCCAGCACCCGCGGCGGTAGTAGGTGAGGCTGGGGAAACCCCCGGTCGCCCGGTCAGAGGAGGGACGATCCCGCACAAAAGGCAGGGGGGCCAACCCTGATTACGGGGGTTTTACCCCATAGTTTTTGGGAAGTTTGTTTTCCCTTCAATGCTGGGAAAAAGGCCCCCTTTTTTGGAGGGGGGTAGGGGAGGGCCCAAATTTAGGGTGGAGAGCCAGAAGTCCCCCTTTTGCCGGATGGGACTATTCGGCTGTCACTACCCAGGCAAAAAAAGCATGTGCGGGCCATCTGCAAAAGGGGACCCCGAGGGGTCCCTGCCCCCATTTCCACTGTGTATTCCCCAGGTGCTTGGGGGTCATTTTCCCTCGTCTTCCTCATCCCCCTTTCCCCCTCCTCAGTTGCCCCTGCCCCTCCTCTTTGTCCGCCTTGGGTAAAAAATTTCCACTCATTTCCCCCGAAAATGCTTCTGCTCCAATGTCCTCCCTCCTTTCCCATTTCAGTCCCCACCGGGGACTCATGTGGCAAAAGATGTAGTCCCACGTCCCCCGCCCCCGCCCGGGACTTTATTTTTCAGCATTGTTCCAGGAGTGAAGCAGTGGAATGACGTTTTTTCACCCGTAGTTGGTGACTGAAAAATTTAACGTTCCCTCCTCGAAGGGCCCTCAACAAACGGCAGGTGTCACACTTGAGTCCCACTGGTGCTTAAAAGTTACACAGGGGGTACTCCTGGGCGCCTGGATCATCAAAAAATGTTAATGGCCTTTCTCTGTTTATACAGTCGGTCCAAAATGTGAGGTTGGGAAATTTCCGGGGTGGAAACTCGCAATCGAGTGTTTGGGGGGAAAGGGGGGGTTTTCCCCTGCAAAACCCAGGGGTGTGTTCCGGCTTTGTTCGAATGGATAAAGTGCATGCACAGTTTTTCCCGGCATTTTCCGAAAAATTTTGAAATCGGGGGAAGACTTCAGGAACCTTTTCAAACCAGATTGAACAGGGCGCAGGGGGGCGCATGGACCATCCCCCCTCAGGGGCAGCGCGGCACCATGTTCCCCCCATTGTCCGTCACCATGGTTTCCCATTTGCGTTGGGGGAGAAAGCCCCAAAAACGATTTTTTGCGATGACGCGGGAGCAGTTCCTCCCCCGTGTGACTTCCCTTTTAACCCAGGGAAGCCCGGGGTGAATGGTGGGCCCGCCCTTTTGGCCCCCAAAAAGTGGTATGATGGGGCAGTATTTTGGAGGGGGGGGATGGGTGGTGGTTGTGGAGGAGGAGGAGGCCGGGGGCATTGGCGCAGGTTGCAGCAGTTTGACAACGTTTGGGGGGAAAGCGGCGTTCCTGTCCCAAATTTGTTTTGGTGTGCTGGGGAGGAAACAATTTTACCAGTGGGCCGTAAAGGGGCATGTATGGCCCTTTACCCATAGGTTTCAGCTCCCAAAGTCCGCGCTGCCCGGGACCTTGGGAAAAAACGATAAGCTCAAGGGCTGACCCCCCCTTCTGTTTTTAATTTTTTATGGGAAAAGGTGGGGACTGCCCTTTTGGAAAAAAAATTAGGCTTGGAACTCCCCCATCCCCGGCTCGGGGACAAACCATTAGTTCTCTGAATGGGGGCAGGTCCACCATTTGGAAAAAAAGGGTGGGGGCTGCCCTTTCCAACAACTTGGACAGGAGCACGGGGGGTTTTTTTTTTAGTGCTGCACCTTAGGATTGGGTTTGGGCGGGGGATTTCTGTTGTCTCTTTTCAATCGCCCCGTGAACGATGCGGCGCCCTTTTAGTAGCCCCAAAGGGGCAGGAGCATGATGGAGTTTATGTCAAAGGAAAAGCTCCTTCTGCAGGGGGTGGTGGGCCTTTTATGGCTGAAAGGCATGCAAAGCCCCCTGGGCACTGCTGCTGCTGCTGTTGTGCGGCCCGGGAGGATGGACCACGACCCTCTGAGCCCCGTTTTTTCCCAGGCCCCTGGATGGTGACGCTGCAAAGTTTTTGAGCAGGGGCCCTGGTGGGCCCCGTAAGCTCCCCCGGGCCCCGGGTTTTACTTTCTGCCCAATTCTACATATACCCATATTCGGCTCCCGGTGTCTTAGCAAAAAACTGCCACCTTCCCCGGGATCGGATTTTTCCCCCCAACGCCCCCGCACTGAGTGACTTTTGCTGCCGCTGCCCCCGGGGGGAGGGGGGCCCGTGCCCAAATTTCTTGGGCCCCGCGAACGGGATTTTTTTTCCCCGTGGCCGCTTTGGTCCCGGGCCTCACATGCTGCCCTTTCCGGTAACCCCGGGCCCCAAAGACCCCCTTGTGGCCCCGCGCTGTGCCTGACGCGCAAGCTGACCCTCTTTCCCGACGATGATGAAGCCCTTGTCA
Source organism: Phyllomedusa bahiana (assembly GCA_025379985.1). Taxonomy (NCBI): domain Eukaryota; kingdom Metazoa; phylum Chordata; class Amphibia; order Anura; family Hylidae; genus Phyllomedusa; species Phyllomedusa bahiana. The sequence goes on from JAODAL010040716.1 coordinate 33,956, forward strand.
CCGGCTCCCAAGTGCGGTCGGGTAATCCTCATCTATTTTGTTTATTGTCACTGCTGTCCTATCACCGGGGCTTGGTATGCCGAGGCTGACCTTACAACATGCCCCCCATGCCACCTCCCCATCTATACTTTGCCCCCTATGCAAGAAGAAGGGAAAATTGGCCCCCCCTTTTTTCGCTGCCCAAATAGCGCTGACTGCCCCCCCCTCAAATTTTTCATCCTCGCTATTAGGGGGGGCCTTGCCCCGGGGGGGTTCCCCAAAAAAAAAAACCAAAAAAAAAAAAAAAAAAAAAAAAATAAAAAAAAAAAAAAAAAAAAAAAAAAAAAAAACTCCCTCCCCCTTGGCCCCTTAAAAAAAAAAAAAAAAAAAAAAAAAAAAAAAAAACAAAAAAAAAAAAAAAAACAAAAAAAATAAAAAAAAAGGTTTGGGGGAAAGGGCGGGCTGGGGGACAGTGAGGGCCCCTGGACCCGGGTCCCGGGCCATGCCCAAATAAGGGGTTTTGTTCTGAGGTTCCCCCCGATCTTTGGGTTTGGGGTTGTAGTGGGCATCTGGGGGGAAAAGGATGAACCCAGTCAACCAAACCAAAAAACCCTTGGGTTGCTGAAAAAACGGCCGTAGAAAGACAGCGGCAGTTGTTGGCCCCACCCAGTGACCCCCCCCGCGACGTCCCCTTTCTGTGGGGGGGTGACCCGGGCCTTTTCCCGGAGTGGGTTTTTTGGCCCCTGCCCCCCCGAGGTGCAGAGCCTGTCACCCCTCTGTCTGACATACGTTTGTTTCCCAAAAAATTCAGACACTGTTTGATGGGTGATAAAATTTTATATGCGCTCCCCCAAATGGAGGGGAAAAAAATTTTCTTTATGTGTGTTTTTAAAAACACCTGTGTGTTTTACTAAATGTAAAAAGGGAAAAAAAGGCTTAATTAATTCGGATAAGGGAAATTTGGGTAAAAGGAAAAATGTAAATATTTTGGGTTTTAAAAAGGGGGTTTCTTGGGTCGCAACCCCCAGCAAAAAAACGCTTAATTAAACCCCCAGATGTAAAAATTTCGCCAAAAAAATTGAGGCCACAAATAGTAGCTTTTTTAGGTGTTACAATTGCGTGTTTTTCGCCAAAAAACAAGAGTTTCAGTTGTAATTTCCCTTTGCTTGTGAAATTTTTCTACAGGGAAAAAAGTATATAAATTTTGGGGTTGGGAAAAAAACGGTTTCTTGGGGGCGCACACCAGCAAAAAAACGCTTAAATTAAAACCCCGGATGTAAAATTTCGCAATAGAATTGAGCAGCCAAAAATGAAGTGGGATTTGTATTGTTAAAAAGGGTGTTTCTTTAAATGAAAACAACAGGAACTGGGGGTTTGATCCCCCTTGGATATTGAATGTAATGCCCGCTGCAGTGGACCCCACACTAGATTTTGATCCAAAAACCCAAAAAAAATTTGAAAAAAAAACATTAAGAGAAAAAGTCTTGAGACAAACGAGGGCACCCCCCAGAAAAACGTATTTTAAAAATTTAATTTTTCAGTAAGAGCTATCAGCCACGGCAGCACCCCTTTCCCTGATCAGTACAGTGAGAGGGGAAGAGCTCCCCGGTCGCCCCCGGGGTTATTAGTGTTGTGACGTAAAAGAATCCCGCCGGGGCTCTGATTGGCTTACCCCCTTTCGCATGTCATGCAGGCAATGCCCCTTTTCCCCGAGAGTGCTTTTCCCCATGTAGCGCCAGGGGCTCGCAGCCCTTTTATCAATCAAAAGCACAAATTCGTTCACCGAAGTACCCCCCAAAATTGACTTTGTTCCGAACCCAAATTTTCCTGAAAAATTTTAAACGAATTCCACTTCTTTTAAAAACAATTCGCCCCTCTCTAGTGGTCACCCTTTTTTTTCCAGCGCTGCCTTAACTCTCTTGGGGATGGGGTTTTTCTAGAGCTTCACAGGTTGCAGCCATGGAAATTTTTTCCACTCCTCCCTGACAAAAATTTCAGAACTGGTAGATGTTAAAGGGCCCGTTTCACTCCCCCACCCTTTGTTTTAGGATTCCCCAAAATGCTCAATTGGTTTTGATCTGGAGCATACTTGGCCCGTCCAGCAGCTTTAAAGGGTTTTTTTCTTTTTTTGCAAGGCAGAGGGCAAACTTGGGAAATGTGCTTGGGGTCGTTAAAGTGTTGAAAATTGCCCTTGGGCCGGTTTCAGAGGGAGGGGGTCGGTTCGGCCCTTAGTGTGTACAGTTTCTTTTTGGCATTTATGGTTCTTCAAAGAAAAACTGTAAATGCCCCCCCAATTTAGTTTAATCCCAAGGGCCCCCAAAAAAAGGGCATGTCACCACCATGCTTGGGCTGTAGGCAAGACTTTCTTGTCTTTCCCGTCCTACCTGGTTGGTTTCCACACACTTTTTCTTTGTACTTTCACCCGAATTTCCCCCACACAGTTGAACCTTTGAAAACCAAAAAAATTTTCTTTGGTTTTATAGGCCCCAAAAGGGTTTGGTTTAATAATCCATCCATATCTGCTTGTTGTCAGCTAACTGTTTTTCAGGGTTTTTTGTGTATTTTTAGAAGAAGTTCCTTCTTGATCAAGCAAAGCGACCCAAATTTTATGTTTTATGTGCAGCCTTTTTTGGTCTTGGGGTACCCTTTTTTTGAAGGAGGAAATTTGCGTACAGGGCCCAAAAAGGGAGTGTG
>JAODAL010040717.1:0-36627 GCA_025379985.1 Phyllomedusa bahiana
TTTAAAATAGTGCCCAGATTTTGAGCGCAGATTTGCGCTAAAAACAGAGGTCGGTTTTCAGATTTGCCGTCGGCCCTGTAAATTGAATTTACAAGAATCCAATGGTAATCCTGTGAAGGATCCAGCAAGTTTGAAAAATCTGCCAGAATCCAGTGATTTTTAAACCGACCGGAAAAGATCTGTGCTGTGTATAGTCAGATTGCCACGAATCGCGGCACAGCCCGCGGGTCGGGCTGCGGGCGCAGTCGTGACTCCGCTGGCACCCCGAACCCGTAGTTACTGGCGCCGCGGTCCGTGTTACAGTCCATGTCCCACTCCTAGGGCGCGCGCCGGCTCCTCCGGATTTAAAGGGCCAGCACGCCGGCAATTGGATGCATGCCGGCCGCTGACCCTATTTAAAGGGATCACTTCCTTCAAGCCTTGCTGGATCTTCTTAGATCCTAGCCCCTTGCTAGAGCGTCCTGTTGCGGTTCGTAGCAATTCTGTGTTCCGTGACTCTGCTGCTGTCCATTACCGTACTTTTCCTCCTGCCTGCCTCTGTCTACTGCCTTGCCGACCACCTGCCACCTAGCCGCCGCCACAGGCCATCCCTGTCAGGGATAGCGACCTGGTGGAGTCCTGCTGCAGCAAGACCAACCCGCTTTGTGGCGGGCTCTGTTGAAAACCGGGTTCCAATTAGATTCCGCTCCCTTGCGTGGCTCTCATCATCGCTTGTGGCAGTCCAGTGGATCCACTATCAAGTCCAGCATTCCAGTAAGATCCAGCCATGGATCCCGCCAAGGTGCTATTGCCCAGTGTGGCAGACCTTACTACCATCGTGGCCCAGCAATCTCAGCAGCTACCGCAACAACTGAATCAGTTGACCGCCATGATGCAGCAGCTCATCGCCACCCAACAGCAACCTCCGCCATCTCCCGCGTTTCCTCCTCCTCCAGTGATCTCATTGACTCCTGTGGGTCCCAAGCTACGGCTGTGGCTGCCTTCTAGGTATGACGAAGACCCGAAGCTCTGCAGAGGATAATGCTCGATGCACGTGGAGCTGATGGCCGACCAGTTCCCGACCGAGCGATCTAAAGTGGCGTTCGTGATCAGCCTGCTCTCCGGGAAGGCCCTGGCATTGGCTACACCCCTCTGGGATATGAGTGACCCTTTGACGGCGGATTTGCAGTCTTTCCTCGAGAAGTTCCGCAGCGTATTCGAGGATCCAGCCCGTGCCTCTTCCGCCGAGACTGCACTTCTAAACTTGTGCTAAGGTAACTCTTCGGTTGGGGACTATGCTGTCCAGTTTCTCACCCTGGCTTCTGAGCTGTCCTGGAATGAGGCCGCGCTTTGCGCTACTTTCAAGAAGGGGCTCTCCAGGAGAGTAAAGGATGCGCTGGCTGCGAGGGATCTTCCGTCTTCACTCGCTGAGCTTATTCACCTGGCCACCCGCATCGACATACGCTTTGCCGAGAGGGAAGAGGAGCTCCGTCAAGATCGCGAGGCTGTCTGGTCCTGTCGACCCCCTCGCCAGGTTTCTTTGGCTCAGAAATTCCCGCTGTCTCTTCCGCAATCTTCTGGCGAAGAACCCATGCAGGTCAATAGAGCTCATCTCTCCGAGCAAGAATTATCTCAAAGTTGGGGTGAAAATCTGTGTCTGTACTGTGCTAGTCCAGAGCGTCCTAAACATTCGGGAAACTCCTGCACATAGGCTACGTGGGAGAGGCGTCCCTAGGTGTAAGATCCCCCTCTCCACGCCTGGCAATGCCCGTGCGGATCGTGACTGACATTGGACTCTCGTTTCAGGCCTCGGCTTTCCTGGATTCGGGCTCGGCAGGGAACTTCATCCATAACTATCTGGTGGCTCAATATCACCTCCCAGTAGTCCATCTGGAAAAGCCGCTGGTGATCACTTCGGTTAATGTGGGGCTCCTGAGTGATTCCATTGTGTACATTACACGGCCAGTAGCGCTCCAGGTGGGGCCTTGCATAAGGAGAGGATCTAATTCTACGTCCTTCCCCGGTCTTCTTCGGCGATTCTTTTTGGGTTACCTTGGTTGCAACACCATGCCCCTACGCTTGATTGGAGGACTGGAGAGGTCACTCGCTGGGGCCCGGACTGCCAGGGTCGATGTTTGGTGGCACCTCGCTCGGTGCGCTCCGCCCTCTTCCGGCGCTTGAAATAAAGCTACAGGCATTTTCTACGTATTACTATTTTTTGGTGCTGGAGCCATTCTTTGCAATTCTCTATTTGCCTCCGTGCTTCTTCCGTGCAGCTGCGTTGATTATCAAGTTAAAGAGAGGGTGAGCTGCTATTTGTGTACATCGTTTGGAACTGCTCGATTTGGTCTTCTGTTGGCTCTCCTCAATTTCTAACTTTACTAACTCTACTAGCACCATAAACACTCAGGAACTTAAGAGACTCTACAGCCCTAAGGCTATATCTACACAGCAGAGTTAAAATACTGTCGGAAATCTAACGGTATTTTAGCTACGCCACACTATGATTAAGGAAGTCATTTCCGAAACACGTTAACGTCTTTCTTGGTGCAGTTACTATGTGAGAATTTTTATGTTTTAATTCTTTGGAAATAAAGTTGGATCCTTTTTTACCTGACATCCCGGATGTTTGCTGGACTCACTCATCTGTTTGTATGGATGGTCATTAGAGGCCAGCTTCCACCTCTCCGTGCACTCCGGAGATATCTTTGTTTATCCAAGAGGTGAGCTGATCAATTTTTGTCTTACTATTGCCAACACCACGGTTTTTTTGCGTAAAAAAAAAGAGGTCAGATTTTTAGATTTCCTCCCGGCTCTGTACATTGAGGCTACGGGAATCCGACAGAAGATAGAACATGTGGCTTCAGTAGAAAACCTGTGCTGAATAGACTACTGCACAGATGTTCTATTGAGGTCTACACAACAATGGGTACAGTCGGATATTCAGTATTGAGAATCCGCCATAAATTCAATGGAAACCCATGCTGTGTAGACAAAGCCTAACTGGTCCCAATTTCCTCAGTCTCCAGTCCAAGCTCTTAAATAAATAATAAAAAGGTCTTAACCACCCTGAACATATTTGCACCAGTTAAAGGACCACTCCCCTTTTTATCCCTTAGTTTATTAGAAACTGCTTTTAGGTACACCTGCTCTCTGATTAGCTGACTCTCCATTCATTCCTATGAGACAGAGTTTGATCCTCCCATAGGAATGCATAGAGAGATTCACTTGTGCGTCATATAGCCATGCTGTCTGTTTCGTAATTTAGGACTACAATTCCCATGATGCTTCAGCAGTAGTTATGACGGTAAAACTATGGAAGCCGAGAGTGGGCAAAAAGGGCACGGTGGATCAAATATTAAGAATATGGTTATCAGAATAGAAATTCCACAAGGTAAGAGACTGCAATACATTGCAATAAATTTATGTTTTATTTACGTTACACTAACTCTATAATCTCATTTAATCCATATGGTGTTACACACTGTAATTTATACAGTGAAGGAAATAAATATTTGATTCCTTGCTGATTGTGTAAGTTTGCAGACTGACAAAGACATGAAGGGTCTCATGTATGAAAACTGTCTAGGTCTAAAACTCACTTTGTTGCCCATAGCAACCAAACAGACCGTCCCTCTCATTTTTCCAGAGCACTGTATGGAATTAAAGGGGCACTCTGATTGGTTTGCTATGGGAAACAAAGTGAGTTTTAGACCTAGACCGTTTTCATACATGTGGTCTGAAAAGTCTATACTATTAGGGGTAGGTTAATTTTAACATGGAGAGATAGAATATCAAAAATAAAATCCAGAAAATCACATTATATAAATAATTAGCATTTTGCATTGAGAAATAAGTATTTGATCCCTCTGGCAAACAAGACTGGCAAGCAAAGCAAAACCCTTGTTGGCAAGCACAGCAGTCAGACTTTTTTTGTAGTTGATGAGGTTTTCACACATGTCAGGAGGAATTCTGGTCCACTTCTCTTTGCAGATCATCTCTAAATCATTAAGATTTTGAAGCTGTCGCTTGGCAACTCGGAGTTTCAACTCCCTCCATTCATTTTTTATGGAATTAAGATCTGAAGACTGGCTAGACCACTCCATGACCCTAATGTGCTTCGTTTTGAGCCACTCCTTTGTTACCTTGGCTGTATGTTTTGGGTTATTGTCTTGCTGGAAGACCCAGCCACGACCCATTTTTAATGTCCTTGGCGGAGGGAAGGAGGTTGTCACCCAGGATTTTATGGTACATAGCTCCATCCATTCTCCCACTGATGCGTTGAAGTAGTCCTGTGCCCTTAGCAGAGGAACACCCGCAAAACATAATGGGCGACAGTTCCCAAAACGCGAACGTCAGTTTTTTGGTCTATATTGCGCTTTTACTGCTTTTGCTATATTACTGCTTTTGACGCCATATATTGGATGTAAATGAACTGTCGTACACCAAAACTAGGCACATTATATGCCGGGAACGTCAATTGTAATGCGCCTAAAAATGATGCGCTGTGCACCTCCATAACGAAATGCGCCTATTGAGACGCATAGCAAATCATTACAAGTATATATGTGTTATGCGCATTTCACGCATCTGTTATGCGCATTTCATATACTTGTAATGATAAGCTATGCGCCTCCATGCGCGATGTGCCTCGATAGGGGCATTACATACAATTCTTATGATATTCTATGTGCCGCGATTTGCGCTAATCGCGGCACAAAACATTTCATTGGTAGAGTATGTAATGCCCCTATCGAGGCACATCACGCTCAGAGCGCATAGCTTATCATTACAAGTATATGAAATGCGCCTAACACATACTTGTAAAATGTGAAATGCGCCTAACACATATACACTTGTAATGATGTGCTATGCATCTCAATAGGCGCACTCTGTTATGGAGGCGCATAGCGCATCATTTTTAGGCACATTGGGGGACATGTCTGAAAACTGTCTTGGTCTAAGACTTTTCTTGTTGCCCATAGCAACCAATCAGCGTTTCCCCTTTCATTTCATATAGAGCTTTGAAAAAATGAAACGGGCACTCTGATTGGTTGCTATGAGCAACAAGAAAATTCTTAGACCAAGACAGTTTTCAGACATGTCCCCCATTATGTTTACTATGCAAGGCATATCCGACACCAGACTTTTGATAGGGTCGGACTTTTTGGCACACTTTACACTTATTTAATGTGCCTAAAAACTGACGTAGCACCGCCAATTTTCAGACATCATGCCCAATGTTTCCACCTCCATGCTTGACAGTGGGGACCGGTGATCTTTGGGTCATGGGCAGCATTTCCCTTCCTCCAGCACCTTCTCCCAATCACTCACAGAATCATCCAGATGTTCATTGAAAAACTTCAGACGGGCCAGAAGGAGAACCTTGCGGGCAATGCAGGATTTTAAACCATTACGGCGCAATGTGTTACTAATGGATTTCTTGGTGACTGTGGTCCCAGCTGCCTTGAGATCACCTTCCTCATGAAAAAGGATACCTCACGAGGTGAGATTTTGCTGGTCCCCCAATCGTGTCGATTGAAGTCTTTTATTTTCTTCTTTTTTTAATTCCCCAACAGTTTTTTTCCCCTCCCCCAGCGTTTATTACAGTGTTCCATCTTCCCGTTTGTGCAGGTTATGTTTGTCCCGACCCCTTAGAAGCTCTTTGTTTTCCCCCTGTTGAGAGGTTAGAGTTGACTGTTTGGGTTTGTATTGTTTGAGCTTTTATAAAGGGACTTTTTTGGCTTTTGTAGCTATTGTTGGCCAAACTGAGTGCTTGAGAGAACAGAGTGCGGATTAAAAAAAAAAAAACCCGGGGATTGGTGAGTGGTACATTATTTTTAGCAAAGTTGTTTTATTTTTCTATTTAGGTTGTGTTTGAAATACTGCTTTTTTAAAAAAGGCATTTTCCCCTTTGTTATAATATGTGTTGTCCCTGTGGTGTACTGAGGCCCTTTTTGCATCACATGATGGGGGGGGGTTAGTTTGTTCAGGGATAAATTCCAGCACCAGAGCCCCTAAGGGTCCCATTGTTTGGGCTAAAGTGTGTTGAGAGAACAAGTGTGATTTAAAAAAAAGGGGGATTTAAAAAACAGGGGGAAAAAAAATGGAAGTAAAAAAACTTTTTTATTTAAACTTAAATTAAATTAACTTTTTTTCCCCCCATCTTATTGCTGTTGCAGTGATAAGGGGAAAGTTTCAGGGAATTTTCCCAAACATGCACAATCTCCCTAGTATTCAAACTGGAGAGGAGGTCCAGGGGAAATACCAGTGTGGGGCCCGTTGCTATCTAGACTGCATTTTGCCCTAGAGGAGCAAAATGTACATGAGGGTGTTTGAAATAAAAGAAGATTTGTTTCTCTTGGGGGAAAATATTTGGATAAATGTTGAGGGTGGAGTTTTTTGGATCCAGGGGAGCCATGTAGGGGTTAATGAGTCGGGGGGAGTTTAGGGTCCCAGAAAAAGTAAGCCATTTCTCTTCTGGTTCTGAAAAATTTGCAATTGGGGCAATAATTTGGGGAACCCATTTCCAAAAAGGGACCCCAAAATGGAATGCTTTGGGAGGGGAGGTGGGAAAAGGGACGTTAGTATTTTGTGGGGGATTCTTAATTGGGAAGACGGATAAAAAATTTTGTGCCAGCCCCCCCCTTTCCCGAATGGTTTGGTCCCCCTGGTGCCGGGTTTGGGGTGGACCGGGGGATAAATTACTGGGGGGGGGGGTGGGTGGGGGGTGGCGATGCCCCGTGTTTGGTCATTTTGGGAAACCAATGCAAAAATAATGGTGGTGGAGGACCCTAAAGTTTTTTTTTTAAAAGAACAGGCTCAAAAAAGGGGAAGGCCCCTCAAAGTTGTGTTTTTTGGATACTGGGGGGCCCACCATATCAGGAAAGAAGGGGGAGTCAGGGGTTAAATGTTTGGGTTTAAGTTTGGTGTAGGACAGAGGGGGTTTGGGGTTCTAACAGTTTGGGGTGTTTTTTCATTGGGGTACAATTGTTTTTACAGATAAATTGACCCTGAATGGAAGGGGGTCTGCTGTCGGGGGGAAAAAAATTCTAAAAGGGGGTGGGAGTTTTAAAAAACTAGGATAGGAGGGAGGACAATATAAAAAAAATGAAGGGGAAGGGGTTTAGAGAGGGGAACTTATCGGCAGGTGGAGAAGTGAGTGGGGGAGGTGGAGTAGCCCCAGGGGTTTAAAAAAACCCATGTTTTGCAAACCAGCATTGAAGATATGGGTACCCACAATTTTTTTTTTTTTTTTTCCATGTAATTCATCCCATCAAACTTGTAAAAATAATCAATGCTGTTACTAAAAGTGTAATGTATAATCCTCCCAAATCTATCAAAGAAGAGATGTTTAATCGTATGCGTCATCTAAACGGGTAATTTTGACCCCATGAATTAATAAAATGTTAGATCAACCCCAAAACTTGAGGGAAAAGTGTAAAACTGGAAAAGGGGAAAATTAAAGTCTATTTGTTATTCACAAATGCCAAAGTTTGCAACAAAATGTTTAATCTATTTAGGAAAAGACAGGGGGAACGGAGGGGAGGAGGAGTATGTTTGTTGTAAGGAGTGATATGAAGGCAATGTAAAAGGGAAAAAATAGGGGCGGAGTAGCAAAAGATGTGGAAAATTGTGGGTGGAAATACAAGGGGCGTTAATGCAGAAAAATTTTTTTTGGGTGTATCTATAGCCCCCCAAAACCCACTGAGGAGAAAAAGATAATAAAAAGGGTTTGCGGGCAGCGAGGAAGGTACTATGGTAATAATGGGGGGAATTTAAATTTACCCGGGGATTATGGGGTCGGTTTATCAACTAAAAAGGGAGGAAGTTCCTGTTGTTAGAGAATAATTTTAGGGAACATTTTGTTAGGACCCCACAGAAGGATGCTTTTTTGGTCTGAAGTAAAAGTAATGGTTTCCCAGCGAGGATGAAATATAACCCCAAAATTTTTTATTAGAAACACATAGGAGGGTACAGAGGGGTAGGACTTCAAAAGGGTTTTTCGGGTACTGAAAGGCCTTGTAAGATAAGGGGGTTTACAAGCACTGGGGGTTGGCTTATATTTTTACGTTTTTGTATTGTATTTTTGGATTGGTCATTTCAAACAAAGCAGAACTTGTTGGAGCGGTCATGTTTTCTGAAAATTAGGAAAAGTGACCACATTAAAATTTCTTTTTAGCAAAAAACTGGAAAAAAGAAAACAGGGGGGAGGGCAAAAACATTTTTTTTAAAAAAGGGCCAATTTTCCCTTATTGGGGGAACAATACAGGACATAGATGGGACAGCTATTAGCAAAATAGTTGTAGAACCAATGGGACAGGTTTAAATTATTTTGGGGAATTTTTTGAAAATATTTCCCCTATGGGAAACAAGTATAGGCGACTAAAACTAAAACCAAAAAGGGCTTTATTTTATTAAGAGGGCAAAAAACAAAAAAAGAAAAGGGCATTTATAATATGTCGGAGGGGTCGGCACACCCTTAAAAATTAAGAGAGTTAAAAAAATCTGTAAAAAAGTGAAAAAAGCAGCAAAAATCAAAAAAAAAATGAAAGGCAGGGGCCCCAAGGACAGCAAGATAATCCAAGAAATTTTTAAGCATAAAATGTCAAAAACCCAAAAGTCAGAGAAGTGGACCTTAAAAAACCTGTGAAGGGGTGTGGCCCCTGGGGACAGAAGGCAGAGGTACTAAAAAGGTTCTTCATAGTATATATAAAAGAAAAAAAGTTGATGGGGGTTGGGGGGGCCGAGTGAGATGTAGGTGGTTTACTGTTTTAAAAAATCATTGCTTAATTAATTTGGGTCAGTGTAAAAAATTCAAAGTCAAGTAAATAAATGAAGTGAAAAAAGGCTCCAGGCCCTGATGGCTAACCAAGAGTCTTAAAGAGTCAGCTCGGTTAATTTTGGCCCCTGTACATAAATTTAGAGATTCCCCGGGGATGGTATAGTACCAGGAGATGGGCAAGGGAAATGTGTTTCCCATTTCAAAAAGGTCCCAAGTCTGAAGGTAAATTTTAGACCCGTAAGTTTAAATTGTTGTGGTAAAAAAGTTTTGGGGCACATAAGGGATATATACGGAAAATGTGGACAAATACAATATTTTTAGTATTGCCAGCAGATTTACTAAGGACGAAGCTGTCAGACCAATTGATTTTTTTATGAAGAGGTGATAGAAGTCGGATATGGGGAGCTGTGGATATTGTGTTTTTAGATTTGCAAAAGGGTTTGCACTGTCCCCCCATAAACGTTTGTTTGGTAAATTAGAATCCATTGGGTTAGGATAGTGTGAATTGGATTAAAATGCTTTTGGATAGTACTAAAGAGTGGTGGTAAATGATCCCCTCTGAGTGGGCCCCCCTTGTGAGTGGTGTGCCCAGGGTCGTATGGGTCCTCTTTTTTTTAATGTATTTATTAAGTTATAGTGGAAGGGATCAATAGCAGGTTTTGATTTTTGAGTGAACCAAGTATGCGGGTGTGCAATTATGGAAGATGCTATAAATTGCAAACAGACCTGGAACATGAGTACTTGGGTCACTGGGGAAAAGAGGGGCAATGTGGATAAAAAAGGTTTGATTTTGGGAGAAATATTTACAGGCATATATGTTTGGGGGAGAAAAACTTGGAGAAGCTTGTTTAGAAAAAAACGGGCGTTCTTGTAGACATGACTACAGAACAGATGCAGTGTCAATCAGCTGCCCCTAAGGGAAGTAAGATATTGGCATGTATTAAAAGAGGATGGATCGCAGGTAGGGTGTAATTTACACTGTACAAAGCATTGGTGGACCTCACTTAGAAAAAGGTTCAGTTCGGGCCCCCCTTCATGAAGAGAGTAATGGAAGGGGGGTACAAGATAGCAACCAAATTTAAGGGGAATGGAGTATTTCTTAGTATGAGGAAGGGGGGGAAATTTAATTAATTAGTTTGAAAAGACGGCTTTTGGGGAAATTATTAATTTTTTTTTAAATATCTAAATGGTCCCTACAAAAAAGTATGGGGAAAAAATTATTTTAAGTGTCCCCCCCAAAAAACAAGGGAATTCCCCTTTGCTAGAGAAAAAAAGGGTTCAATTCCGAGGAGAAGGGGTTCTTCACTGTAAGAACGTGAATCTGTGAATAGCCTGCCCAGGAGTGGTCACAGCAGGAACTTAGACCCTTTCAAAAAAGGGTTTGATAATACCCGACACAAAGAAAAATAATGCGAATGAGTAGTAAAAATTTGGATCCCGGCTGGTGGGGGGCTTGGGGGGCAGAGAAAGTCCTCCCCTGGAGCAGATTGGTTCTTGCCTTTTGGGTTTTAGGATTAAGTACTTTTGTACTTTATTTATGCAACAGCGTTTAGTAAATTTAAATTTTGCTAAGAGATCCAGTTGGTCATATTTTGTGGAGCCCCCCCTTATCGGGCGATGACCCCCCCTGATGACAGGACTGTGTATTGTATATCTGGTGATTGGTAGACAATTTATAGGGGCAAATTGTTTTAAATTTTAAAAGTTTCAAAAAAAATTAAATTTTTTCAAAAATAAATATAAGTTGCAGGGTAGTGTGGGTAAAAATTCTGTGTACATTTATATGTAGATTTTGGGTTTTAAATATTATGGCCAATTTTTTTAGTGGTCCCATAACAAAGAAATGGCGAACTGAGGCCCCAGCTGTGTTTCAGATACAAGGGGGAGTAGATCAGAGTGATTTATAGATTCGGGGGAGGGTTTTTAAAAAATTTGTATCGGTAACCCTTAAAATAAAATCCTGGGGGGAAGTGGAAACATAGAAATTATATAGGTTTTTTTGTCCCCCTGGTTGAAATATTTGTGACAACCTAAGATTTAGTAGAAATTTTTTGGTGAATGGAAACGGAAATAATATATAGTTCATTAAAATTTAATCAAATTATTAAAAAAAGAAATAAAAATTAAAAGACCTCACAGACCCAAATAATTTATAGAACAGGGGTTTAAAAAATTTAAAAGTGATCCCGATTTCAAAAGACGAAACAGGGCTGCAATCTTAATTGAAAATCCCCGACAGGATTTAAAGCACGTAAACGGAAACAATATTTGAGGGGCCCCCAAAATTTTTGGGGGTAGGATATAGCTTCCCTTAAAACCCAAAATCGGTAAAAAGAAACCCTTTACCGAAGCAGAAACATGTACGAAATCAAAGATCACAGCTTAAAACACGTAGAAGAGGGAAGACCGGGGGGAAAAGTCAAAAAATGGGGCCCGAGGCAAAATTTTGGGGGAAAAGGGGGTGTATTTAGTTTTATCACCCCCATCCTCATCAGCCCAAATTTCCCTGACCCTCCTTTTTTTTGGGGGAGAGGAGGACAACATATGGTACGCAAAGACAGATGCATAAACCCCGATATCAAAAAATAATTAAATTTTTCCCCTAGGGAACTAACTAAAAGAATAAGATTTTACAGAGAGGCCTAAAATTTGTACCCCCAAAGTTTAATGATTTTACATGGGTCAAAGACCCACACTTTTTGAGAAATAAAAAGGACAAATTTTAAAAAAAAAATCGATTTGAAGGGGGAACAACAGGAATCAACCCCGGATCTCGAAGGAGTCCAACCTGGTGTCATTATTAGAAAGGGGGAGACATTAGGGAGGGAAAAAAAATCTTAGATAAAAAAATAGAAGGATGCCCTCCCCCTCAGCTTGAAGCCACGAAATTTACTTTTTTTTAAGAGCATTTCGGAATTAAATGTTTTGAGGAACCCAAAATTACCTTTCCATAATAATTCTCTAATTGAATTATGCACGTTCATTAAAGAGATAAGTCAGGGGTTTTCAAAACCCTTCAAAAAGGGGCATCATGTTATCCTTTAAACATGACACATATCAGCAGATGTGTTTTACTTTTTAAAGATAGAATGTTTTAATATTTTCCCAAAGTCACACCCTTTTACCCAAAATTTAAAAAGCTATTGGGGGGAAAGGGGGTGAAGGGTCACCCCACATAAGAATTTTAAATTTATGATGCCCGTAAATCCCCCAAAAACACATTTATTTGGTAAAAAAATCCTAAGGGATATTCCCCCTAAAAGGTTTGGGCCCCATGTTTTGGGGTTTGGGAATTCCCTACACAAAATATAGGGATTTTATAGTAACATCTTAAAATTTTGTCACCACACTGACTATTTCGGGACACCCCAATCTTCTCCGTAGATTTAAAGGCTATCATGGATGAGGAAAACCTATTGGCACCATAAAGTTAGAGTTTACAGTAACTCCCCCATGAATCGGGATCAAGCAGTGCAGTTTTTTTCCAACAAGGAGCAGAAATTTTGCAATAATATTTTGTGATCAGGTGTTGGATTTTTGCTAAGACACAATTATTTTTAAATTTGGGGGCAAAACCTTCCACCAAGGGGATGCGATGGGGGGCCCCTGCGCCCCCCATATGAAAATTTTTTCCTGGGTGGTGGGAGGCAACATTGGTGTCTGAACCTGGAGATGATCAGTGGCCCCCCCAGATTTTATTCTGGGGGAGGTACATTGATGACATCCTGATCCTCTGGGAGGGCACTAAATGTACCTTTGATAGATTCTTGGCACATCTTAATGTCAATAACATCGGCATGCATTTTACATCAGAAACTCAAGAAAAATGCCAACTATTTCTGGACATATTAATTATAAAGGATAAGAACGGTAACATACAAACAGATATATACAGAAAACCTACAGCCACCAACAGCCTGCTACACTGGGACAGCCACCACCCCCTAACATGCAAAACAGGTATACCAAGAGGTCAGTTTCTTAGGGTTAGAAGAAACTGCTCAAGAGAAGGAGATGTTAGGAGACAATCAAACATATTGCGTGAAAGATTCCTCAAAGGGGGATACCCTCCAGGAGTTTTAGATTCCGCTTACCAGCATGCAGTAAAATGGAATAGACCGTTCCTACTTCAAACTAGATCTCGGGATAATGCCAGTGAGAAGGAGGCACGTATTGTGGCAACTTTTGATGATAGGAACCAGGAAGTTATTCAAATTCTCCCAAAATATTGGGGAATACTTTGCCTAGATCAAGATCTTGTAGGATACTTACCCTCCTGTCCACTTATAACATACAGAAAGGGAAGATCAATTAAAGACAGGCTGGTTCACAGTCACTATATACAACCGACGAATCAGGGAGGCACATAGTTAGACAGAAGACCTGTCGGTATGTTTAAATGTGGACGGAATTGTGTTGATGCCATTTAAATCCAGCAAGGCAAAGTGTTCAAAAGTGCCTCAAATAATAAACAATATTACATCCGTGACTTTGCAAATTGTAAAACAGAAGGAGTGTGTAAAATTTGCACTTTGCCCATGCCCCTTGACTATATAGGTAAAACCAAAGACCCTTAAAAGAAGGAAAAGGAGAACATATAGGGGACATACGAAATAGAAGAGTACCCCCCATAGCAAGACACGTTTTGGGAAAATCATGGAGGGGATTATAAAACTCTGCGCTTTATGGTTATAGAGGTGGTCAGAGTTCACCCCAAAAGGTGGGTGATTGGAACAACAGAATATTATGTAAGGAAACACAGTGGATCCACAGGATGGAATCCATCCACCCTAGGGGCCTCAATGAATCACTGTATTTTGGCTGCTTCATCTAATTGATCGAGCAACACAGTCTGTATCAGTTAGCATTTTTAACATAATTCTCAATAATTTAACAACGTAATAATTTATCAATGGACAAAGGGGACTGAATTTTCATATGAGAAGATTGGTCAAATTTATGCACTATTGTTTCTATTATGAAGGATATTATATCTCCGGAATACTCTTACTAGATTATCATATTCCAGTTCGAGACAGGTGATTAAATTATGCTCCGTAATGTTAATGTAACCCACTAAGTGAATTAAAAACATCACCAGTGGGTATTTATTAGCAGCATATAACCATCAATTACTAGTCACTGGGGGAGTCTAGAAAAGGGGACATACGCCCCTAATGAATAAAGTACTAGGCGCTCGCGTTTTATGAGCACAATAGTAGGAACTTTATACCCAAAATCATTGGTTGCTACACGCGGGGCATTCGCTGCATAGTCCCGATACGTCACTTCCGTACATGCGCACTTGCACATCCGGAACGCCGGTATGTGGAATTTGCAGCATGGAAGCCCGGGATTGAGCCTTCAACACCTGTTGATATGAACGACAGGTAAGCTAAGTCCCAGTACATTAATTTATACATTAGAGGGGTTACATTGCATTTAAAAGGAGGACGAACCAGTATCAGTTTGTTTCCCGCACATCTTGGATACCAGTACATCTGACCCATTCCCGTGAATAGGAACTATCGTAGAGTCCCACGGACCTGATATTCCTGTGAATTGGCTCATCATAGAACCTGCAAGGAATTCAGCTAAGTATTGACTTATCAAATTGCCTTAATGGGATGTTATAATCACACATTCCATATTGTTAACTTTACAGCAACGAGATACCCTGATGAACCCCCTTTTGGTAGGGGGAAAGCGTCGGGAGTGCTGAAAGTAAATTTAATGTTTTTTAGTATATACATGATAATAAGGCTGATAAGATTTATAGTACTTTATTTATGCACACAGCAGTTATAGTATTGAATGTATGCATAAGAGATCCAGTTGGTCATATTTTGTGGAGCCGCCCTTATCAGGGCCCATGACCCACTGACTGACAGGACTCAGTGTATTGTATATCTAGGTGATTGGTAGACAATTGTATAGGGGCACATTGTTATATTTTAATGTTATCAAATAAAAGTTAAATTTTAACAGGGATAAATATAATTTGCAGTGATAGTGTGGGTACATATTCTCTGTGTACATTCTATATGCTAGATTTGGGTTTCAGGGCATTAACCAGTGGTGAGGCTGGGCTTGAAGTCCTTGTCTCTCTCCCTTCACCCACATTTTCCCCACCCTTGGTTGAACTTTATGGACACGTGTCTTTTTTCAACCGTACTAACTATGTAACTATTTAAGACAGCTGATTAGGAGCGTCTAACTGGTCTGTATGAGCCAAAACTCTTAATGGTTGGTAATTACTTGGTTGGTTGGTAAATACTTATTTATCTCTCAGCAAAATGCAAATAAATTTATATAATTTATACAAAGTGATTTTCTGGATTTTATTTTGGATATTCTATCTCTCAATGTTAAAATTAACCTACCACATAAATTATAAACTTTTCATGTCTGTAGTCAGCAAGGGAACAAAATCAGCAAGGGATCAAATAATAATTTCCTTCACTGTACATCCAATAGGTTTCTTTTTTGCAAACTTATTGTGGGTTTCTTCTGGGATATGATCGTTAGGTGTTATATATAAAAGTTAATCATTACCGTTATGTTTATTAGTAAAATGACGGGAAAACAAAAATGTATTCTTAATATTGAACCGGTGGGAATTGTAGTCCTAAGCTATGAAACACTCAGCCTAACCTCATAAAAAACAACTAAAACTATAATATCAGTGCAAATTCCCTACTAAAAAAAAAAAATAATACTTTTCACTACAGCCAAAAGATAAAGTAGATATTAACTACATTAAACCTACATTTTGGAAAAGCATGCTTCCAGAGTTCCACACTTTTGGAAGCAATTCTGAAGCATCACGGGAAACCAGAAACCAGTAGTGCCTTACTGGTTTACACACATGGTAATATAGTATAGTAGTATAACTACACTCTAAAAGAATGACGAATATCAACAAGACTTATTAGAAATATGAATTGAAAAATATAATATAATAATTGTAGTTCCCACTCCATTCCAGTTTAATAAACATTCAGAAACAAAACCATTTTTGCTCATAACTTTATTTCTAATACGGTCTTGATAACCATTTGTGATATCTACGACCAGACTTGTACATGCTATCCGGAAACATAATGCATTTTGAGACTTGTAGTTTTCAACCTCATTATTTTACAAAATACGAAAAAAAAAAAACCCTGGAAAAGATATATAAATAGAAAAGCACTGTAAAATCTGTTAGCTCCTCCCTTTTAAAACAAGTTATTTACTTTTTAAACACGTCACATATATTTTAAAATGCTAGAAGAAACTTCTTATAATAAACTCCCAGAGATTTTTAATGAGACGTTCAAACTCAAGCATATTCACAAACGACGAGGACACCTAGGGCCACATATATGAAAACTGTCTAGGTCTAAAACTCTCTTAATTGCCCATAGCAACCAATCAGAGCTCCCCTTTCATTTTATACAGTGCTCTGGAAAAATGATTGGTTGCTATGGGCAACAAAGAGTTTTAGACCTAGACAGTTTTCATACATGTGGCCCCTAGAGGTAATCCAAATAAATACAACAGTAACAAATTTGGAGTCAATAAGTAGAAACGATGTATTGTATCCATTTCATTTTGATATTATATGTAACTATTTGTAGGCCAACCGCTGATCACATTCAGCAGTTATTTTGTCTATTTAAAATTTGTTTATATGTCTTTTATTTAGAAACATGTAAATTATGCTCTCGTAATAAGTATATTATACTCTTTAACCCACATCGGCGAGTGTGTGGTGAATGACGCAAGTGAGCTGCTAACCTCAAGGACAATACCAATTGTTTGGCATCTGGCAAAACGGTTGTTGTTGTGCCTCCTGCTAATAGTACAACACTATAAGTCGAGCACTGTAGTTCATTGACTTCTTACTGAAGTAGTTAAAAATTATGTATACAGCTGGAGGTAAGCAAAGTTACTGGCATTACTGTGTACTTAGAAGCACTTTCTAATGAACTATAGGGGAATAAAAAACAAACAAACTGGAGTGGTCCTTTAAATACCGTACCTCCAGAGGCAGGTGCTGGCAGCCTTGGCACATGCCTCGAACTTGCCGTCATCAGCAATGTTCCAGGTCTGCTTTTCACCGTGCCAGACAATACTTCACCTCGCTGGTCTCAACATTACACAATAACCCAAAATGATGATCGAAGATCTGGCCACACACTTCAAGAATAAAACAAACAGTATCCGGTAATACACTACGGGCGTCATGTATGAATGGGGCTGCACCCGGTTTCTGGTGTACTTTGAGCCAAAAAGAATTTATGAACAGGTGCACTCCAAACTTTGGCATGATAAGTGTCTTTGTAAGGTGCCAACGTTTAGGGGTGTTCTGGGTGTATGTCACACCACGTTCACAGAAGTAGACACATTTATGATTCTTTGACGCCAAATCTGGTCTGCCAGAGCCAGAGTTGTCGTATTGGCACTAGACTGCACCTGTATGTATGACCTGCAGAAGAACCGGTTCATACATTATGGCGCATTCTACACTGTCATAAAGCTAATTAGAACTGGCCTGTCAACACCAATGTTTATACATGTCGCCCTATATCTCAGATTCCAAAAAGTATCAATCCTGCTCCCTCTTATACATTTTCTAGTCTGCTCTCAGACTTTGACCCAATACCAGAAAAAAAGTATCCTGACTACTCTCATCTGCTTGTCCCATTACCTAGTGACCCCATTCCCTCCCACCTTCTCAAGTCCCTTTCACCAGCTGTCATTTCTCACATAACTATAATCTTGAGCTTTTTTCTTTCTACTTGGATCTGTCCATCTTCCTTTTTTTTTCTTATATATTTAATTAATGTTCCATATTGTAAACTTACAAAATAGGGTTGCAATACGGCTATGTAGAATTGCTTTTATCCTCCACATTAACATCGTGACATATGTATTCACATCTGTACAATAAAGAACAATAACAATCAGACTTGTTCATATGTTGAAATTATAGCTTTGACCTATGGTGGGATATTTCCTAAGACATGTAATTCCTCACCATTTTCCTCCGAGTCACAGCACCCCTAATCGTCCGAGAGGCCTTTGGGCCAAGTCAGTGCTGGTCAACAACACATTGTATCCAGAAGAGTCCAAGAAGGCCCCCCTCCCTCCCACCTCCTGCATGTGACATTTTAATGATTTGCAAACAGAATGCACTGGCTTCCATAGATTAGTAATACAGAGCAAATTTACAGTCCTATGATGGGAGGTACAAAATATATGTTTACAGTGGGTCTGGAGCATTTTCATTTGTATAGTGGAGAGCTTTGGAAAAGAAGGTCTTTGGCACTGAAACCCAGCCGTGTATGTACACCTTAGACACACCTGACTGACCCCTGATTACTATGGTCACACAACTTATCTCAACACGGGGGACTTCTCTCAAGCTCCCTCCCCCCACGCAACGACCCATAATCACCCACGAGGTCTATAGGCCTGTATGTGGTGCTCCGGGTGAATGCATCCCCAGGGGATGCCAAGAGATGCCCTCCCCGTTTATATCTGGAATGCTGCCTTAGGATCTAACTGTTAGCTCCTATAACCACAGAACTGCACTGCACTGACCACAACATTAAAAGGTAGACATCCTAGACAAAACATAGAAATTCTTTTTTTGAAACAATAAAACTTTTCGTGCATGGAAGAGAGAAAAGGAGAGAGAGATGACGTGCCCGGCCAGGACTCATGACCAACCAAGCCACCGTCTCCAGTAGCTCACATATAATTTACTTTTGTGTTGTAAGTGGAAGGGAATAGCAAAGGGCTATTGTATTAAATGAGACCATTGAAATATACCTCTATCAACCAACTTGATGCGTCTAAAAGTAGAAATGTCAATTATACCCAAGCTTCAATTATGTTCTCAAATTATGCTCGGTTACCTGCTGGGATAGGTGTCCCTGGAGAAAATCTGAATCTCCTTAGTGTGTCTGAGAGTTCAGCTTTTACGTACCAACTGGAGGTTACAAAGGGTTCCATTACTCGAGAAATTTCTGAGTCAGACATAAATTCTGTCAGAAATGTTTAACAGTTTGCAAAAAATCTGTCCGACAGCGAGTCATTCATACGTTCTGTAATAAGTCTTTCCATATGCATGTAAGTTTTGAAGTGATTAACCACCGTATCTGGGGAGGCTATGCTAATATCCAGCAAACTCTCCAGGAGACACCTCTTAGCTCCCAACAAGAGGACATGTACGAAACGAGAATTCACTCCAAACGATGGAATATTATGGAACAGTACAGCCTCTGGCTTTAATTCCAAGTCTATTCCTTCTGTTATACTTTAAGGGAATGTGTCATCAAAAAATGACTTATTGTTTAACTCACATTTTTATGTTAAACACATTTTTTAGGAATTTTTGGTTATGTTTTTTTTAATTTTCCATATCACTTTCAGTATTTTTTTTAATAATTCTTAAGTCCTGCAGTTTTCAGTTTGGCCACTAAGCCTAATAATCGCCTGACACTTCCTGTTCTGTTTAGAGAGCTTTTCAGCAGTGTGTTCATTATCAGTAGAAGCAGGGTCAAACTGAAAGGAGACACCAATGTGTACAGATAACACAGAATCCACCAGTCACAAGAGGAGATGGTCACACTTCCCCCTCTCCCCTCCCTTCACAGTGAAAACTATCCTATAGACGTCTATGGGACAGAAACTGTCTTAAGAATCCTATGGGCATGAAGCTACTGTAAAGTATCTCTCTGACTGCTGTTAAAGCAGTGCAAGCAAGAATGTCTTCCCCACAATCATATATAGATGGCCGAATTGAGAAATCTACAATCAGGAAATAAAAACGGCCAAGAGGAAAATAATATGGATCCGGGTCTTGATTTAATAAGTAAAAAAAAAAAAAATTGCCGACATTTTCCCTTTAATGTATTCAATATTTGCGTCCAGAAATTCTGGGTAACTGAGCAATGCCACATCCCATGTATCATGTCTGTTCCCTGAATCGTACATTTTGGGCAGGTTGTCAATCTATCTGGGGCCGAAAATCACCTTATTTACTGTGATCCATCCACCAAGGATCACAGACTGTATGTCTGTTATGTTAAACACTTTCTCCCAAAATTTGAATAGGAATCCCTCGGTAGAGTTACTCATGGGCTCCCGTAGCCTCTTATACAGGCCTGATAACGGATGTTTGAAGCCAGAATCTGAAGTAAACTCATCAAACGTATCCTAGATCTTAAAAAACTTGTAGCCTGGCCATAAGTCAGAAAGTGTGTGGCCAGATCATCATATAGGGATCGAAATTATTGAAGAGAGATAAGCTTCCCTGCTAGGGACTCAAAAAGTCTGCGGCCCTCAGGATCCCTTTCTCCCTCCAGACCTTAAAGTGTTCATTTTCCATTCCCTGAGGAAACTCGGGATGACCCCATAGCGGCATATATTTACTAATTGCCCATGAGAGTTTCCATAATTTCCTGCTAGATTTCCATGCTGCTATTGTGTCTCTAGATAGTAAGTTCCCTCTGAGATATGGCAGGATTTTTACAAATTTGGTTATGTAGCAGCGCTGTCAGAGACCAAGGAGCCACAAACCCTGCTTCCAGAGCAGCATTCGAGTAGAATTCAGTATTCCGAATCCAATCTATACAGTGTCTCATGAGACAGGCCAGGTTGTAGGCACGTACATCCAGAAAATTCAGACCCCCATGAGATTTTGGAAGCACAAGTTTACGGAGCACGATCCTTGGCCTCTTAGAGGACCAGATACATTTTAGAAAGGCCACGTTCAGTTTATTGACGTCGGTATGCTTTAATAAGAGTGAGATGGTTTGAAGCGGGTATAGCGATTTCAGAAAACCCATCATAAGGACAAGATGGCACCTGACCAGGAAAGATAGCGGTAAGCGCGACCACCTCTCCAAGTCTTTCATTATACTTTGAATCTGAGGTGGAAAATTCAGATCATAGATCGACTCCAGAGTACGCTCAATCTTTATCCCTAAATACGTAATATGGTCTTTGACCACCACGACCTTCTCCTTTAGAGAGATATAGAATTTCAGATTTTGCTTCATTAATTTGGAAACCCGAACACAGTGAGAACACACGAAGCTGGCGAAATAGAATCTCCATATCTCTCTCTGTGTTCGCCATGTATCCATCCTCATTTAAACACACTATCATAGCACCTTCACTATAAAAGCCCACTCAGGATCCATCTCGAGCTGCTAATTACCAACCAGTCTCTAAAGCCCTTCATCTCTAAACTCTTAGAATACTTGGTCTACCCACTCCTAATCATTTATCTCTGCTAGCTCTCTTCACAACCCTCTACAACTAGGTTTCCGCAATTTACACTACACAGCAGCAGTCAGACATTTTTTGCAGTTTGAGCACAAGTGAGGATGAATTTTGGTCCACTGCTCTTTGTAGATCATCTCTAAATCATTAAGATTTTGAGGCTGTTGCTTGGCAACTCGGAGCCTCAACTCTCTCCATAAGTTTTCTATGGGATTAAGGTCTGGAGACTGGCTAGGCCACTCCATGACCTTAATGTGCTTCTTTTTGAGGCACTCCTTTGTTGCCTTGGCTGTATGTTTTGTGTCACTGTATTGCTGGAAGACCCAGCCACTACCCACTTTTAATGTCCTGGAGGAGGGAAGGAGGTTGTCCTTCAGGATTTTACAGTACATGGCTACATCCATTCTCTCATTGATGCGGTGAAGAAGTCTTTAGCAGAGAAACGCCTCCAAAATACATTGTTTCCACATCCATGCTTGACAGTGGGGATGGTGTTCTTTGTGTCATAGGCAGTACTTCTCTTCCTCCAAAGACGGCGAGTTGAGTTATTGCCAAATAGTTAAATTTTTGTCTGACCACAGCACCTTCTCCCAATCACTAACAGAATCATCCAGTTGTTCATTGGCAAGCTTCAGACAGGCCTGCATATGTGCCTTCTTGAGCAGGGGGACCTTGTGGGCACTGCAGGATTTTAAACCATTACGGCGTAATGTGTTATCAATGGTTTTCTTGGTGACTGAGGTCCCAGCTGCCTTGAGATCACTAACAAGTTCCCTCCTGGGCTCCTGGGTAGTTTTAGTCTAATATCTCACCTTCCTCATGATCAAGGATACCCCACGAGGTGAGAATTTGCATGATGCCCCAAATCAATGTCGATTGACAGTCATTTTGTATCAGCAGTTGTCTCTTTCTCACCCAGCATCTTATTTATGGTTTTGTAGCCCATTCCAGCTTTGTGCAGGTATATGATCTTGTCCCTGATATCCTTAGAAAGCTCTTCAGTCTTGCCCACGAGTCTGTGTACAGGAGTCTTTTATATAGTTGACAACTGTCTTTAATGCAGGTAACAAGTTGATTGGAAGCGTCTAACTGGTGTGTAGGAGCCAAAACTCTTAATTATTGGTATGGGATCAAATATTTATTTCTCTCAGCAAAATGCAACTAAATTTCTATAATTTATACAATGTGATTTTCTGGATTTTATTTTGGATATTCTGGACGACATGTATGAACGGGGCTGCGCCAGGCATTGGATGTCATATATCTAGATTTTTCTAAAGCATTTGATACTGTGTCACTTAAAAGGTAGGTAAATAAAATGAAAATGCTTGGACTGGGGAAAAATGTGTGCAAGTGGGTAAGCAACTGGCTCAGTGATAGAAAACAAAGGGTGGTAATTAACAGTACATACGTAGACTGGATCTCTGTTATCAGTGGGGTACCACAGGCATCAGTATTAGGCCCTATCCTCTTTAATATTTTCATTAATGATCTTATACATGAATTGCACAGAAGAATATAGATCTTTGCAGATGATACTAAACTAATGATAGTAAAGTATTCAACACAATAGAGGATAATGTGTTATTACAAAGGGATCTGGATAAGTTGGAGGCCTGGGCAGAGAAATGGCAGATGAGGTTTAACACAGATAAATGCAAGGTTATGCACATGGGGAGGAAAAATCTATTTCATGATTACATGTTAAATGGAAAAACGCTGGGTAAAAGTGACATGGAGAAGGACTTTGGAATCCGGTGGACAGTAAACTTAATTGTAGCAGCCAGTGTCAGGCAGCAGCTGCCGAGACAAATAGGATTATGGGGTGTATTAAGGGGCATAGATGCACATTATTCTCCCATTATACAAGTCACTGGTTTAGACACACATGGAATATTGTGTACAGTTTTGGGCACCAGTGCACAGGAAGACATTGAAGAGCTTGAACAGGTACAAAGGCGGGCAACAAAAATAATAAAAGGACTGGGTGGACTGCAATACCCAGAAATATTAGGGTTATTTAGTTTAGAGAAAAGACGGCTTCGGGGGGGATATATAATAAATATGTTAAATATATTAAAGGTCAATATAGAGATCTCTCTCAAGATTTATTTATACCCACGACTGTATCAAGAACAAGGGGGCATCCTCTACGTCTTGAGAAATGAAAGTTTCTACAAAAACACAGAAAGGGATTCTTTACTGTTAGAGCAGTGAGACTTTGGAACTCTCTGCCAGAGGAAATCATCATGGTGAATTCAATAACAGAGTTCAAAAAGGGTTTGGATGCATTTCTGGAGCGTAATAATATAACAAGTTATAGTAACTAGGATTCTGGAGAAGGGTCGTTGATCCAGGGATTATTCAGATGGCCAGATTGGAGTCAGGAAGGAATTAATTTCCCTACAATTAGGAAAATTGGCTTCTACTTCATTGGGGTTTTTTGCCTTCCTCTGGATCAACACTTTAGCAACACTGTAGAAAAATAGGCTGAACTGGATGGACGTCTTGTCTTTTTTTGGCCTTACAAACTATGTAACTATGTAACCAAGGAAGATAGTAGTCCTTGTGTTGCCATGTACATAAAAAGCAAAGTAACCACCAATAATCAATACAAAATGAAATTGTAAACAAAATAACAAACAGAAACCATATGTTCAGAAACACGACTAATATTCTCTCTCTCTTTAGCACTAGAATATCATATCACTATTATCAAGGACAATCATCTGCAAAGGTATATATCTGTCAAGCATGTTAAAGGATTACATTTTTAACTAGTAAAAAACACACATTCCCTTCTTGAGGTGCCATAAGGTCAGAGCAAAGTTATAAGTTGATGCATATCAGATGTAGTGTAATATTTTTTAACAAAGGTTTGCCACTTTTTGAAAAACCATGAAGAGTCTTTTCCCTTTTTGCGCACAAATGTTCTGAAAATAGCAAGTCTCTCAGTCGTCTAATAAGCTGGTCTGCAATAGGCAGGGAGTACTCCAACCATTTGGCTAATATAATCGATTTGGCTAACAGTTATACTTTATATATCATAGGTGGAGGAGCAATGGACAGAGCACAAACTTTTCTGTATCTTACCAGTAATAGAAACTGGCCAAAAGACAGGGTATTTGATTAGTAAAGGGCCATAACTTGCGGATCACTCTGGATACCTTAGACCAGTACATCTGAACCTTTGCATATTCTCATAGCCCATGGAGAAGATACGTGTCCACCTCTTTACATTTAGTACAATGTATAAGTCTGTCACGTGCAACAGGTGTTTTGGAAAGATTAAAAGACAAAATGGCCCTAAAGATTATTCGAAACTGGGTGTCCCGCCACAGTAAATTTATTTTAGCTTTGCATACAGATAACCATCCTCTTTTAATCTTATGACCTAGTTCTGGGTCATTCAAAAGTCGACATGACAAATTTAATCTGGTTATACAGGTAAGAGAACTACGTACATTTGCTGATTTAAAGTGGATATTGTGAGGTAAGGAGAGGGCTATCCCACTATGACATCAAATTTGTTCTTGGCACTCCTTTTTAAGTGGTGCAAAATTACAAGAACATTTATTTGTTCAATAGTGTAGACTTTGTGTCCCTATCACAAATGGATCTGGATAAGTTGGAGGCCTGGGCACAGAAGTGGCAGATGAGGTTTAACACAGATAAATGCAAGGTTAGGCACATGGGAAGGAAAAATTCATTCCATGATTACTTGTTAAATGGAAAACTTTGGTTAACAGTGACATGGAGAAGGATTTGGGAGACATGGAGAAGGATTTGGGATTTAGGCCAGTGGATACCTGGCCTAAACAAGTTAACATTTGTCAATGAGACACAAAAGGAAATACACTGAGCAATTTCAGCCTGGGAAGAAACCCCACTCCATTGTCGCCTTAAGGAACCAAAGTGTCTCGACCATAGCAGGCTAAACTAAGAACAAGCAAAGCGAAGACAGGAAAAAAAAAAAAAGAAGTATATATTCGGTTCAATCTGCCAGGGTCCCGGGATAGGAGGAAAGAAAAGGCCCCCTCAACCTTAACACCAAAGGGTAGTGATCCCTCCTCAGTCACTGGCCAGAGCCTTGAACTGGGGAGGTCCTATATAGAATCCAGGGGTTCCATGTTAATAGAACGGGACTGTGCGCTATCAATTCCTCCATGCAGTGAGTAGAGGCTATTTCTTCAACCCAATCTGTCACTGAGGGAAGGGTGGTCTGCCTCCACCTGTGCGGAATTACCATTTTTGCTGCCTGGAGAAGGTGTCTAGTCAAGGATTTTTTTTTTACAAGGCCCGCGTGTAGAGTGAAATATGTATAATAGTGTGTCTTCTGGGGTATTTAGGATGGTAGCCTCCGTACAATCGAAAATGGCTCAGAGAACTGTTTTCCAAAAGCTCTGCAGGACCTTAAATCCCCACCAGACGTATCACAGTTCCCACCTCTTTATTACATCTCCAGTAAGTGTCAGGGGTATCGGGGAACCACTTATGGAGTAAGGTTGAACCCTATACCAAACGAAAATAAGATCTTGTAATCGTCCCCCCTGCAGGGAATTTTCGGCTTTATGTGTGAGGGTTTAAATTTCCCCCGTGGGAAAGAAATTTCGGAGTTTTTTTCCCAAAAAATGCAATAATGGGAAAGGGGGAGGGAATTCTCCAGGAAAAGAGAAGTAAATTGATTAATCAGTCGTTTTTGGAAACCCCAAATCAAAACTTCATTTATTTTCTTAATTTTTTCTTCCCTCTTGACTTCTGGAAAAACCCTTCTTATCGGTCCTCCCCCCTCTGAAAAAAATACCCCTCTCCAATCCTGTTCGAATGCAGCAGCCGGCTTGTCTTTCTCCCCCATCCGCTATAATGAAGGGCCCCCTTTTCCCCCTTTTCCCCGTCCCCCTCCTGGTTGCCCCAAATTTCCCGTACAGGATACCCGTATAAAATCACACCTTTTCCCCCCAAAAAAGCCTTTCCCCAGCCCCTGCTTCCCTTTCCCCACTTTTCCCCTAAATCCCCCTGTTTTAACCGCCCTTTTAAACCCGTTTGTTTCCCCCTCTGCTGATGAAATCAAATACATTCCTCAAAAAAATCCCCCAACCCTTCCCAAAGCCCCCCCCTACAAAGATTTCACACTGCGGCACCAATTCCTTTTTGGGAATAAGGCAACCCCCCCGGGCGATCAGGCCCCTTTACAACCCCCCCAGTTTTAAGAGGGGCCCCGAAAATACTTAAACCCCGGGCTGGCCCCCACCAAAAATCCCTAACTTCTATCACAACTCATACTGTTCCCCTCCCTCCACCCAACCCCCCTTTTTCCTCAAGGGACTTAACTGTATATAGACGTACATTCCGGGTGGGGGAGGTTCATTTCCCTTTTTCATGTAAAAAAACCCCCCCATTTATTTTAAAAATGGCCCGGGCCATTGTAAAAATTGGCACTTCTTACCGAAAGTTTTTTAAACCCCTACACCCCAAAAAGATTGTAAGCCCCTCACCCAGCAGGGCCCTCCCACCTTGTGTTTTCCAAATTTTTTCGGGCTTTTTAATGTTTAATTGGGCTGTTGTTTAAACCCCTTTAATTTTTTAAAATGTGCGGAAATTTTTTGCCGGGGCCCATAAAATAAAGATTATTATTTTTTTTTTTTATTAATTAGATTTTTTGGGGTTTTCGGAAAATGTTTTGGCAAAACAGCTTTTCAAATGGGGGCAGAAACCCTCCTAAAATTTTTTTGTCCTTGAAAAGTAGAAGTGAAAAAAATGTTGTAGTTTTTATAATTTTTTATAAAAGAATTCCCAGAGGAGGGGGGGCCCCCGTCCTTTCCAAAAAGGTTCCTACCCAAAGGTTGTAAATCACCTTTTATTTAAAAAATTTTCGCCAACAGAGCTGAAGTTTTGGATCTGCCCAGGAAAGAATTACAGGACTTCCCCGGCGGGAAACATGGGGAATTTTTCTGTAATTTGGGAAAAAAAAGGGACCCTTGAGATCCAGTAAGATGTCAGAGGATCTGGGGTTCCCTTTTCTCCCCGCCCCTCGTGTGGGCCCCCATGAAAAGACAAAACTTTCTTTTTAGTCTGAAAATGTGGAGTCTAAGGCCCCCGGGAAAGGGGGGACCAAAAATGTTGGGCATAATTTCTTGTGCAATAAAAACCCAAAATTTTCTTTGGGATCTAAGAATCCCAAATCCAAAAAAACCCCGTTTCTTGCCGGAGTTGTCTCGGGCCCCCCAAATAGGACGGGGGAAGTGGCCCAAAATTTTTGTCCCCAAAATCACCCCGGACCAGGGTTTTTAGGGGGGGAAAAGGGGGGTTTTTTTTCCCCCTTTTTTGTGGGTTTTTTTTTCCCTGCTGTTAGCCGATGGAGTTTGGGTAAGACCCTTTAATTTTGCAGGGAGCTCCCCAAAACCTGGTTTCACATGGCCATGTCAAGCCATGCCCCAGACATATAAAATAATTTTAAAGTTTTCAAAGGTCAATATATTTCTCTCCCTGATCTAAATTTAAAACCCAGAAAAAAGAGAAATACTCTAAAGTCTTGGGGGAAAAAGGTTTTTTTCTTACATAGGGCATAGAAAGGGGGTTTTTTAAATGTAAAACGAAAGACTGTGGAAAATCTCCCGCCAGGGGAAAAATTTTTTATAGTGAATTCACCCAACCCATCCACCCAAAAAAGGGGCTAGATGCCTTTTTCCCGAGTTTAAAAAATTTAAAAGTTATAAATGAAATTGGATTTGGAAAGGGTCAAATTTATCCAAAGGGGTTTTTTTTGGGTTGCCAGATAGATGGGCGGGGAAAGGAATTTTTTCCCCAAAATTGGGGCCCAATTTTAAATTCTTTTTCCCCCCAAAGGGGTATTTGCCTTCTCCCGGATTTTAACAATATAAAACAATTGGCTGAAAACTGGGATGGAATTGGGCTTTTTTTTTTTACCCTTTACTAACTATTTTAATAAATGTATTAATGGGACTAATGTAATGTAACAAAATATATTTGTTATGCATTGGGAAATTTTAAAAACCCAAAACAAAGCACCTGATGGAAAAAAATCTTTATTGTGTGGGGGGGTTTTAAACATTTTCAAATTTTTTTTATCAAAAATTTTTTTTTGGGATCCTTCTTTGATAAATTTTTTAAAAAACACTTTTTAACTTTTAGAATATTGGGAGGAATTGCAATTTTTAGGAAAAAACCCCCCAGTTTTGCCCTCAAACCAATCAACAAAAACAGGGTTGAGTGGGAGTAAATTGTCAGGCTCTGTTCCCCCTTCTTTTCCCTTCCCGCAAATAGGGGGATTTAGGGCTTTCGTGAGTGAAAATTTTGAATTTTCCCCCAATGGTAAAAAACTTTTGGGAAACCCGAAAAGAAAAGGCTGGGAAATTTCCCTTCCCTTAACCCTTTTTCCCCCAAGTTTTTTTGGGGGTTTCTAAAAAAAATTTTTTGTTTTAAAATCGGGGGAAACAACTTGGTATTTTGTTTGGGGGAAACAGTTTGAGCTGCAAAATCCCAAAGGGGCTTCCAAAAAAGATTTAATCAGGGTTTTAGACATTTTAAAGTTAGATTTGTGTATCAAAAAAAAATTTGATAAATTGCCCCTCAAAAACCCGGAAAATTTTCCCCCAAAAAAGTTCCCTGAGTTTTCATTAAAATTTTTACAGCTTTTTGCCGGTTTAATCCTGAATATCACTGTAAAAAAAAAATTAAGGGGAGTTGTAATGCATTTTAAAAAACTTGGACACACACGTTTAAATTAAATGCTTCCCCACTAAAGGGAACTGCTAAAGGGACAAAATGCAAAAATGCATAGATTATTGCGTTTTTCCCCTTTTTAAAAAAAGGTAGGGAATTAAAACTGGTTTAAAAAAATGTATAAAAGGGTCTTTGGGTTTGCCGAAAAAATTTTATGCTTCCCAAAAATTTTTTGATATGTGATCTAGAACTGTTTGAACCATAGAGGTTCCCCAAAAATTTGCGGGAAATTTTGGGGAAACCAAAACTCCCCCCGCAATAGGGGTTTCAGAATTTAGAAAATTGATTTTTAACCCCTGAAGGATTCATCTCTTCCATTTAAAATTTCAAAAACTTGGGGCCCCGTTTGTTCAAAAAGGGTTCAACAGCCTAATGATATCACAAAAAAAAGGGCCCGCCTGGATAAATTTGGGATTTATCCTGACTCCCTGGTAAGTGGGTCATTTAGCAAGCATGTAAGAAGTTCAATTTCCCTTTAAGGTTGTGGTTTTCTCTATTTTGTTTAAAAAGGTTCCTAAAAAAAAAAAAAATACAGAATTTTGTTTTTGAGTCCCCCACAAAAGCAAAAACCCCCCCCGCAGACTTTTCAGCCAAAATTTGAATTTTGTTGGTGAATTAAATTTAAAAATTACCAAAAAACAATTTGGGGCTCTGAATTTTTCCTTGGTTTTAAAAAGGGAAAAGAGGGGAAATTTTTGCCTTTTGGGGGTTAAAACAAACTTACATAGGTTTTCCCCCCATTTTTTTTCCCCCGCAAATTTGGGAATTTCGTCATTCTGTTTTGGCAGTAACCCCCCTTTGGGTTTGAGTTCCCAAAACCCCATAAAAAATGCATGCAGAATTTTTAACCACACTGAAAATTTCAGTAGCCACTGGCCCTTTGTAATTTGCCCGCAGTATTACCCAACCCTTTCAAAATGTTTCCCTTTTTAACCTTAACATTTAGCTCAAAAAAAAATGCCCAAAAAGTTGCATATTTTTTGATTGAGACCCGAACAATTGGTTGAAAAAACGCCCCGGAGTTAATGGTTTTCCAAAAAAAAATAAAAATTATTTTCTAGAACCCAACCCCTTCATTAACTTTCCCCCTTTCCCCAAAAGTTGTTTTTTTAAATTTTTAAAAATTTGTTGTTATTTAATTTCCTTTCTTGTGCGTTTCGGCTGATTACGCAGTCCGAAGTCAAGTTCACAAAGACGTTCAAAGCGGCCCCCTTTAAAATTTGCCTGCAAAAAAAATGAAATATTTAAAATTTTTAAAATTGTAAAAATTTCTCCTATTTGTAACTAATTTTTATTTTGCAGCAAATTTTTTTAGGCCCGTTTTGGACAAAGCATGTTTAAATTTTTAATATAAATCCATCTTTCAGTTTTTTCCATAATCAGATGTATGTGATGTCCAGTGTTTTGTAAATTCATATTTTTGTTAAACTAATTTGCATAACCCAATAAAAATGTGGTGTAAAAAATGAAATATTATACATATTCTAATAAATGCAAAGCATAGAACACTAAAATTTATTATACAAATATTAGTGTCATTGGTTAAAAGTCTCACATTCTAGTGATGTGCAGGCTTGTTACTGCTAAAATATATGTAAGACTCTATGGGCGATATGTCAGAAAAGAGGCGCTTCCGCGCCAGTTTTAAGGCACATTAATTAAGTGTATAATGCGCCTGAATAAATAAACCTGTCAAAAATCTGGCGTGTGGTATGGCTTTTATACCACATTTAATGCACCTAATTTAGGCGTATAGCAAAAAATATGCATAGCATATAATTGCTAGAATATTTGATGCGCCCTGTTTATATAGAGAATATGGCGTCAATCGTTTTTTGGTGCAAAATGCACAAAGAAATGGTGCAGCCCTAATGGGACATGTCTCCCTATATTTTTTGCAGTCCACAGTAGCAACAGAAATGTATCCATAGACAAAGCAGGGTTTACACACATTTAGACATTGGTCTCTTATCAGTTGTGGCTTGATGGTCTGAAAACTTAGGAGAGGTTCACATGCTGTAGTTTTCTCTGGCAGCTGCACCTACATGCTGTGTAGGGTGTCGCAGTGAAATAATAAAGATAGGGATTTGATCAAATCACTAAGGGAGATGATAAATCTTTTCAGTAAAACAGTTCAGGGATTTGATCAAATCACTGACTTTCTTTAGGGAAATCACCCCACAAAGTTGTTGTTTTAACATCTTCCGTGATTTGATCATCTCCCTTAGGGATTTGATCAAATTCCTATTTTCATTATTTCCCTGCGACAACCAGATCGTTAGAGAAGCATTCAAACTAGTAACTGGGCAATAGTTTGGAGAATTGTAACTAACAATGGAAAAGATAGTACACAGTTAATTGATTTAGAAGTTTAGTTGCAATTGGGATAATAATACTTAGGGAAGAAAAAAATCAAAGTCATGCAGTAGGCATTTGTGTGTATGTTTTAACTCAATGCAAAACCTGTGCGGACTGAAAATCAAATAATAATATAGCTTTGTAAAAGCTCATATGCAAAAATTTCTGCTACAAGTGGATGGCATTTTGAAAACTCCATCCATTATTATGCTGTTGTTTGTGGATTGGAATGTAATCTACTGCAAATCCAAAATGTCTAAACTTGGCCTTACTGTAGTTTTAGAGTAAGTACATTTAAATGTAAGTTGCGTTACTGAATTGCAAAGCCTTAGGGACCGTCTACACGACAAACATTTACAGTTGGATTTTAACATGCATTTTGGTTTTAAAAAAAACCTAAAAACTGCTGAAAAACCATCCATGACCTCAATTGAAAATCAAAGTTGTAGTCCACACAACTTAAATTTTCTTGAGGTCAGATTTCAAAACTGCTGTTTTTATAAAAAAAACAAAAAAAAAACTTTGAACATTCTTTTCACTGTTTTTAAAGGGGTTTTCTCATTTCAAAGATCATAGTTCAAAAGATGTGGATGAAAAAATTAAGTTGTGGGCCCTTGGTTACATAACAAAGTGCTATGGTTTAAGAGAAATGGGCCGTTTGTTAATTCTTTGGAAGTGAGAGAGTGCTCCCGGTCAGGTTCGCAGAGGTCCTCCCCCGGGTTGTATTCGGGAAGGGTTCAAAAAGGAGGAGCAGGGGAGGCTGTGTTAAAAAGAGCAGGGGATGTTTTACGGATATGGTTCCGGCCCCGGTCGAAATTTTTTTTTTGGGGAACGCGAAACAAAAAGGAGTGAGGGGAGGGCTGTGTAGGGAAAGAGGGGGAAGTGTGCAGGATATGAGTTCCGGCCCCGGTGATTCGGGAACGCGCTCAGGGGAGTAGCAGGGGAGGGGTGTTATGGGAGGGCAGGGAGAGTGTGTCAACCCCAGTTGTATTCGGGAACGCGTGTGACGAAGTAGCAGTGCACGGAGTGCAAGGTACAGGGAAGGGGATGAACAGAGAAGAGAGAAGAAAAGAGAGAGAGAAAATGCGTCAATGTGCGGGTTTTATGCGTTAATGACAGCAACCCGTAGAAGTGGCGGTGGGGGGTTTGCTGGTTCACTGAAGCAACAGTCTCCTGCGAGAGAGAGCGATCTTGGGGCAGTCCATGAAAACACAAACTTAAAGTGTATAGTTTTGTTCTGCAGATCGTATAGGTCGGGTGTAATAATCTGAGGATTATCACTGGTTGTGAAGAGAGAAAAAAATCACCCATCTTTCCCAGAGTCCTGAATGTCAAACCCCTTTAGTTACAAATTTTGTGAGGAAGCGAGAAATTAGATTACACTATCGAGTTAACTTGCTTTTTACTTAATGATTCCTTAGTCTCCGACAGCTGAGAATCTCCCCCCCTCCCCCCTGCTCAAACAGAATAAATTTCTCACGTAAAAACCTTTAAGGCTTGTCTGCAGAGAGAAAAATCCCCCCTGCGGGAAAAAAAATACCCCCTCCATTTCAAAAGTCCCCTTAAAAACCGATTAAAAGGGCTGCCAAATGTGAAAGTTTTAAAACCCCTTTAGGCCTTTTAAACCACGGTATTTCGCCCGATTTGCAGGGTTTGACGATCGTCAATCCTCGGAAATCCGTCCGAAAAAAAGTCACAGCCATTTTTCTATTGATTTCAATAGAAAATACGGCTCGTGTTCACACGAGGTATTTCCCGTTCGGATTGCCGGCGGATTGACGAGGGGCAATGGGGACGGAAAAACAATCACATGTAATTATTTACGGCGGATTCCCACCCAATGTTTGGAGATGGTGAATCCGCGAGAAATCAGTTACAAATACGTGCCACCTTAGTGAAACTTTTTGCAAAGATTTTCAACTGTTTCAGAACGATTACGTCGGCAATCCTTTGTTTAAACGTTTTTAAAAAAGCCGTTTGAACGAGGCCTTAAGGTAAAAAAAAAAACAAGTCCGAAACATTTCAATGTCGTATCTACGTCCAGCAAACAACCCCAAATCCCCATTGAAAATCATGTCAAAATACTCGGACAATGTGATTTTAGGATTCGCAATTTTTTCGTTTGTGTGCATGCAAATTTAGGCTAAAAGAACAGGGAAATGTTTTTTTCCCCTTACACGACAGAAATTTGAGGACAGCCAAAAAACTGAGGAATTCCCCTTCATATGATTTGATGGGGAAAATTTTCTTTTTATGCGACTTGCTTGGAATCTAATTGTAAAAAATATGTGCCCAGTTTATTAAAATCAGTACAAAATTCCCCTTTAAAAAAAATGAAAACTGCGTTGCATTTTTTCGGCCTTCTGAAACAAAATGTGCATCACAAAGACACTGTTTGAGCCCAGCATCAAAACTAAATTGGTCAAGGTAGATGTAAGCAGAATTATGCCGGAAAAACACTGAAAAAAAACAAAAAATTTGTAAAATCGAAAGTGAAATTCCATGTAAAAATTAGAACACAGTTTTTGTCTGGAAAACAAAAACCATACCTTTTGGCCCTTTACCCCTTTACACAATTTGGCCAAAAGGAGAACGGAATTTTTTTTCTCCGCAAATGACGGAGAATTTGGGCCCCCCTCTTTTTTGTTCCCTATTCCGTTTTGAAAACTGGACGGAAAAACGAACATTTTAGAAAAATTTTTCCGGCTACCGGGTGGGTTTGAAAACCGCTGGGTGGAAAACCCTGCAATTTGGGAAAAATGCCCGCACGGGGGTTTTCCCTTTTTGGCCCCATGTAAAAATTTGCAAAAAAACAAACCGTCTGAAAAAAGCCGCAAATTTGGTTTTCCGAAAGGGGAAAATTGGGCCCCTTTTTGTATGTTCACAAAAACGGTATTTCTAGGGGCGATTTCACCTTGAAATCTTTGCTGGAAAACTAAAAGAAAATAGTTCTCATTTCCTCCAAAAAGAAAATTTTTTGTTGTTTTAAACAAATTTTATTTTTTTTTCATAAATTTTTGCTGAAAGTATTTTTCATGACGCAGGGGCCAAAAAAATCCTGCTAGACCTACTGGGCAGTTGTTAAAAACCAGGGGCTGAAGGAAAAACACTGTTGTTTTTTTTAAACGGTTCTTCCACCAGAGCGCATTTCACAGATATTTGATAGAAAAAAATCTGTTTCTAATCCTAGTTGGCCGTTGGAAATTAGTGGGATTTAAGAATAGCTGAAACGTTAAGAGCTGAAACATTGCCCGATCGGGTAAAATAAAGACCGTTTGAAGATGAGGTGCTGTCTGGATATACTTTTTGATTGCTATAGACCCGTGGACTGGGTTTGGATCTGCACTCGTTATAGTGAATTACCGGTGCTGCTTCCCTCTTTTGTTTATTCCTGGCAGGATTTCTGTCGCAGCAAGTCCATCCCGCTATGTGGCAGGCTCTGGTGAATATCGGGACCTACTTAGACTCCACTCCCTGGCGTGGCTTGTACTACCGCTTGCAGTGGTCCAGTGGATCCACTACTCCTGGTCGTTACAAAGATAATGCAATCTCATTTTCTAAAACGAAGCCATCTCAAATTCTAGATAACATGGTTTATTAGAAGAAAGGTAAGTATCTTAGACACATTTTCCAGCAGATATTTATATAGTTTTTATTTAGTTCTGCCTGATAAGATGTAAAAATTTGTGTGTTTTCCTGTACAATCCCAGAATAAGTGATGCAACTCATTTTGCAATTTTTTATTTATTTTACTGGTTGAAGGGTATAACTGTTAGGGTATGTTCACACGGCGTAAATTTGGCGCGCATTTCGCCACGTATTTGCGCTCTAATATGTGCGAGATGCGTGCCAAAATTACGCGCGGGGAGATAAGCAGGGCTGTGGAGTTGGCAAGCCGAAGCCCCGACTTCGACTCCTCAATTTCCCAAACCTCCGACTCTGACTCCTGACTCCCTCATACATGGCGCATGTTTAAGTGATAAATTTACTGTAGTAAAATGGTATCAGGCTGTTTATCACCTTATGATACAATAATCAAGCTATTTAGGTAGAACAGACACTGACAAGCAAAAGGGTAACAATATTTTGATCTTTTGAACACTTGTGCATAGAGTTGAAGAAAAAGCTGTATTTGTATCCAAGTCCAGTCTGCACCAACATTGGGAATGTGTAGAAGAGACCTGGTATCAGATTTTGGTCAAGATGTGCTGGAATCTGATTTTAGAGCCCAGAAGGATTCAGGCAGTATTAAAACCCAAAGGTGGAAATTTTTCCAAAAACTAACAAAAATAATAACAATTAACACTTTGATTTTAGGACAAAACAGTAACAATGCAGTTACAGGAAAGAATCTGCAGAACTTTAAACAGACGCTAAATACTTGCAAGTCAAATTTATGTATAAGATGTAAGATGACTGTATTAAAAAATTACAGTAGCCTCATGTACAAAGCTGTAGTGATGGAGAGACATGGAGCCTGAAAATCACAAAATTTAAAACATTGTTACCCTTTTGCTTGTCATGTTAAAATATATTTATTGGATATGAAATTTTTACACAAAAAAAATTGGGAAAAAATGCCCAAAAAAACTGCAAAAAACAATTTGTGGGAAATCCCCCTGAATTTGTTTCCCGAGAAATTGGGATTGCCTCCATCAGATCCTGCATACATGACCTCAAATCGATTCATTATTTCAAGGAAGAGAACGGCCTCGTACAGTAAAATTGGGGTTTGTGGCAAAGCGGGGAAACCCCAAGGGGGGAACAACTCTAACAATGTCCCGGGTATAAAGGAATTGCCTCAAACCACCGTCATTTTAGATGCATGGTTAAACTGTTTTAAATTCTTTTGAAAAAAAGGGGAAAAAATGTTGCTGAAATTTGTTTCCATGGGGGGGAGAATCTTTTCCCCCCGGAGCAGCGCTTTGGGCCCGCTCCATGTCATCCAATTTTCACTCCTCAGTGATAAGGCTGAAGAAATGGGAGGCCCGTTGCCCCCGGGGGAAACCCAAAATCCCCTTCTCTTTGCACTGCATCGAACTAATGGACCCCCAAATTATTATATATTTTGGGATCAGAGTCCCCGTCCCCTTTTTTTGACGAAATCAAAACTCCCCAAAAAACCATGACCCCAGAATCCCAAAAACCCTGGAGAAGAATGACATGGGCAATTACTTGCGGGAAAAACGTGCCAGAGTAATGAATTTTCAATGGGGGCTGGGCCCCCGGGGTTTCACCACGGGGGTACCCCGCATATAACGTGAGCTCCCCCAAAGACACAAATTTCTGTCGCGCTGCAGTACATCGTGTGAACCAAAACCCTTAGGAAAAAAAAAAAAAAAAAAGGGGGGAAGGGAAGTAGGGAAAAAAAAAGAAAACATGGGTTGGGGGATTTGGGAAACCTTCACAAGGGGGTTCCACCCGCCATGTTAAACCCCTTTTGAAGGAGGAAAAAATGTTGGGGGCACCCGGGTTCCTTT
>JAODAL010040718.1:5000-36625 GCA_025379985.1 Phyllomedusa bahiana
CTATAGAAAGTAAAACTAACCCCAAAATATGTTTTAACTATATAAATAGTAAAAAAAATTAAAAAAGAAAAAATTTTGGGGCCCCTTTTAAAAATACTGAAAGGGGGAGAAAATAGAGGGCGATGAGAAAAAAGCAAAAGTAAATTAAAAAACTTTTTTTTTTCCCCTGTATTTAAACCCAGGAGGATGAGCTTCCTGTTGAAAAGAGAGATGGTTTGGGAAAACCCCCAACTTTAAAATTTTCCCTTTTCTAACCCAAAAAGAAGTGCAGCCCATCTTAAAAAAGATTAAAATGAAAAAATCCCCAGGGCCAGATGGTATCACCCAAAGTTCCCCCCAAGGGGGTTAAGTGGGTTTCAAAAGAAAAGGGCCCCCAAATTTTTAAAAATTCATGGGGCTGTCTAATAAGGGGGAAGGGCCCAAAAGGGTTTGGGGATAGGGAAATGTGGTTCCAATATTCAAAAAGGGGTTTAAAAAGTGATCCTAGAAAAATATAGGCCCGTAAGCTTAACCTTGTTTTAGGTAAAATGTTTTGAAGGTTTTTTTCAAAATTTCTACCTGGAGTTTTCTCACGAAAATAAAAAGTATTAAAGCCGTTTTTTCCCGCACGGGTTTTTATGAAGGATCGGGCCTGTCCCGACTAAACTCATCATCTTCCCATGAGGAAGTCAGTGCTAGACTGGATCCCAAAAGGGGGGGCCTGGATTCCCTTTTCTAGATTTTTCTAAAGCATTTTATACGGTGCCACATAAAAGGTTGGGAAGTAAAAGAAATGCTTGGACTGGGGGGAAAAATGTGCAAGTGGGGAATAAAAGGCTCACTGATAGAAAACAAAGGGTTAAATAAAATTTAAAGGGACATGCTTTAGACTGGATCCCCTGTTTTCCAGTGGGGGACCACAGGGCTCCCTATTGGGGCCCAAACCCTTTCCCTTTTTCATTTTCCCTTAATGAACTCACATGGAATACACAGTAAATTCGATCTTTGGGAGACGATACTTTAAACCTGTAAAGTACTCAACACAATAGAGGATAATGTGTTATTACAAAGGGTCTGGGTAAGTTGGGGGCCTGGGCAGGGAAAGGCAGATGAGGTTTTAAAAACTGATAAAAGCAAGGTTTAAACACATGGGGAAAGAAATCCCCTTTCCTGAATTTTCATTTTAAATTTGGGAAAAAAACTGGGAAAAGTGACATGGAAAGGACTTGGGGGGTCCTGGTGGGCAGTAAACTTTGTTTTTAGCACCAGTTTTCAACAGCAGCTGCCAAGGCAAAAAAGGATCATTGGGGGGCATACACCCTGGGGGGGGGGGGTATTAGTACGGCCCAAGGGGCCCCTAGGGCTTTGCAGGGGGGTCACTCCCCGACCTCCCCGCACAAACCGCCGGGTGTTAGCGGGTTTATCGCAGCTAACACCCGGCGGGAAAAGCGCCGGCAGGGGCTCCCCCGCTGGGGCGTTTTTAACCCCCTCAACCCGCAGCAAAAAATGGCCCCCGGCGTCTGAAGAACGCCGATCGGGGCCGTGCCCCCGATCGTTACGGTTTTTTCGGGATCAAACGCAGCTATGCTGCGCCGAACCCCGG
This sequence comes from Phyllomedusa bahiana, assembly GCA_025379985.1. Lineage (NCBI taxonomy): Eukaryota > Metazoa > Chordata > Amphibia > Anura > Hylidae > Phyllomedusa > Phyllomedusa bahiana. The sequence continues at coordinate 6,583 of JAODAL010040718.1, forward strand.
GAAAACCGGGGACGGTGGTGGGGACCCTATGAAGGCTTTCCCTCACTTAAAACTGGCCGGGGTTTGGGCCCCCCTTCCGTCCGGGAGCAGGAAATGGGGAAGCCGCCATCTTTTTTACCCCCCAAAAGGCATTGCCCATTTAATGCATTAGGTTGTATTAACAATCGCGCCCCCCCCAGTGTTCCCAAACACCATAGGGGGGACTAAATGTTTTTAGTAAAATAAATAAATAAATAAAGTTTTTTTAAATTTCAAAAAAAAAGTATTAAATCACCCCCATTTTGCAAATAAAATCAATTAAAAAAATAAAAAAGTTTCAAAATATTTTGGGATCGCCCGCGTCTGAAAAAGGGCCGATCTATAAAAAAATAACATAAATTTTTCCCCCTACGTGAACACCGTGAAGAAAAAAAATTCAAAAAGCCAAAATTTTCGTTTTTTTTGGGCATTTTACCCTCAATCAAAAAAAGGGGAAAAAAAAATTAAACAAAAAAGTCGCATGCATTCCAAAATGCTAGCAATAAAAAATAAAACTTCCCGCCCCCAAAAATGCCAAACCTTTACTGACTCCGTAAGTTGGGTTTGTAACAAAAAAGTTTTTTGGTCGCACAAAAATTTTAAAAATAAAAAGTTTGGAATTTTTTTTTCGGTACCAAAACATTTTTTTTCACAATTTTCCCACTTGGAATTTTTTTTTTCGGGTTTGCCATTTTATTTTATAGTATAAATGAATAACACCATTAGGAAAAATACATCTTGTCCCCAAAATAAAAGCCCCCCATAGGGCTTTTGTAAAGGGGGAAAAATAAAAAATTTTTGGGGTTTCAGAAGGCGAAGGGGGAAAAAAAGAAAAGTGTCACCAAAAAAAAACCCCAGGTCCCTTTAAAGGGGGTTTTAAAAGGGGGATGGGTGCAAAATGAAAGAGAACATTATTTTCCCATTAAAAAAAGTTACGGTTTTAACCCCCACATGGAATATTTGGGGGGACAGTTTTGGGGACCATGCACAGGAAAAGGGCATTGTAAAAGCTTGAACAGGTCCCAAAGGGGGGGCCAAAAAAAAAAATAAAAGGACGGGTTTGGGCTACATACCCAGAAAGATTAGCAAGGGTTTGGGGGGTTTTTTAGTTTTAGAGAAAAACGGCTTCGGGGGGACATAATAAATAATTTTAAAAACTCAAAGGTCAATATAGAGGGTCCCCTCCCAAGATCTTTTTTATACCCCCGCATTATATCTAGAACAAGGGGGCATCCCTACCCTTGAGGAAAAGAAAGTTTTTTTTACATAAACATAGAAAGGGGGTTCTTTACTGTTTAAAAGCATGAACTGTGGAAAATTTTCTGCCAAGGGGCTTTGGGGCATGGTTAATTCAATAACAGAGTTCAAAAAAAAAGTTTGGATCATTTCTGGAGCGTAATAGTATAACAAGTAATAATGACTAGGGTGGAGAAGGGTAGTTGATCCAGAGATTTAGTCCGTTGCCAGATTGGAGTTAGAAAGGAATTTTTCCCTAAAATGAGAACAATGGGCTTCTACCTTATTGGGGTTTTGCCTTCCACTGGATCAACACCTTAGCACAACAGGCTGAACTGGATGGACGTCTTGTCTTTTTTTGGCCTTACAAACTATGAAACTTACAGCAGTCATCTAGAAATATGTGAATCTTTGCTATAGAAGCACCCACAGTCTGACCAAGAAGTGTGAGTCTGAAGCTTGCTGTGGCAGTGTAAAACTAGATGGTGAGAAAACTCATCTGCAACTAGGATATTACACTGTTAGGGTTATTATTATTTGTGGCACATCTTTAAAGGGCTCGAATAAGGGTACTGTAATCCGAAACGGGACAGCCTTGACTGACTTTGTCCTTGTTATTTTCAATTGATTTGCAATAACATTTTTGAATTTTTTTGGTGCTGGCTTTCTTGACTTCTGGTCTTTGTGGATTTACTCTAATGTGAGTTGGACCAAAAGTGACATTGGACGTGATGTTGGATGAAAAGTGCCAGCGCGTGAGCACTATGTAGACTAATTAAAAATTCCAAACTTAATGTAAGGGTTATGGTTGATTTATTAGTAATTTTTTGAGAAATCGACTTGGGCCGACTTGAACTGAAGCGCTTAGATTCGGGTCATATTTGACTTTGACCCAAATGCAAAACTCAACACTAGTGAAATTCAAAAAGAGGTTTCCATTTTGTGGACTGCAGCGTAACAAATATTATAAAGTTGCCCATTTATTTAAATGGACAAATTGCACATACAGCAAGCTGCCAACATCCATGGCACCATAGAAAGATCCCAACCAACCAACAACCACAACATTGCACTCTCTGGGTAGGGGTCATGCATCAAGCAGTTGTCTTCTGTCCATTAGATCATCTAGCAAAAGGCCCCTTATTTAAAGTGATGTAGTAACAAAAGGGAGTATGTGCAAGTTAAACAGACATTCCCATCTCATTGATTAGCTTTACCAAATACATTGCTTTTCTGATTTTGTTAAATTTCAAAGTTAGAGAACTTCTTATCTCCTGCTTGTGTACACAAGTTTCTCTTGTTACTGACCACCTCTCTTTGCTTTAGCAGTGACCACATTTCCTGCTGTATTTTATCAGTAGGAGAGACATTCTCAGTCTCTGATCTTATTTTTCTAATGAGAAAAACTTTAACCTTTGAAATTACCGACCTCGGAGAAGCCTTGTAACATCCTGTCAGGTCTGCAGAGCACATCTATGTGTATTTACATGGATGATAACTCTTTTGACAGCTAAGGTGTCTGGCCAGCATGTAACCTTTCTTTTCTTACTATTCACTTCCTCTTATGACAAATACAGCATTGCTATTTCACATTTATAGTCAGTGGTGGGCACTGCTCGGATACCAGTGTTATAGTGGGCACTGTAAGGCTGACACTATTATGGTGGACACTGTTTGATTGGCACTATATGGTTGTATATGATACTTTAAAGGGGTTGTCTCACTACAAGGATTGGTTTTTATATTAAAGATCTTGCAAAAACAAGTCACTTTGTAGTATATGTCCATTAACAGTGACCTACCTATTCCTAGATATCCCCTCTTGTATAAGCTACATCAGCTCCTCAGGTCGCCATAGCTACAGACCTGTTGAATCTCTCCAGATAGCCTGCCAGACCTGGCTTCTACTGCAGCCTAGTAGAAGCCAGTAAACACGCCCTGAATTCAAAGTGAAACCAAGAAAAAAAGACTGAGGTAAGATAAATCGATGTAGTGACACAACCCCTTTAAGCAACCTAAATGAGCAATCCAATAAACTGTGTCTGTATTATCTCTGGATTTCTTCCTCAGTGGAGTAATTATTTCTGAAACAATCAGTGTCAGATCCATGAGATTCATCATACAAATATCTGAAAGATTCCAGACTACAGAAAGAACGTGATGAGTTGGAGAGAAGACTATATATGTGTGTTGTTATAGTTCTGAAGTAACCAATTCTGTAATCCACAAAAACTTCAATGAGGATAGGCGCCTTATATTCTTGTTCTGGAGAACCAAGCAGGGGACCCCCATTCTGATCTCTGGCAGTCCCTAAAGAAGAACCATGTCCTTCCAGCCACTTGTGGTATTTACAATTGAAGTGCCATAGATTTCTCAGTCAGAGAATACAGCTCTTTAAGATTTACTGTGGCTATTGGAAGAGGTACAATATGGCAATTTGGCCCTTAGACCAGAAAATTCTGCAGAGCCCTGATTCAGAAGAAGGAAATGTCAGGAGTTTTCTTCAACACCCATGAATGACTGCGCTCCCCCTTAGAGATCCTCCCTTTCTGAGCCACTCATCGCCTCCCAGACAGCCAAGCCAGCATCGCTCTGCTCTGTACTGACGAGGGGCAAACACCCCGAAACGGCTGTATACAGATGGGTGATGCTGGCTTCGCTAAATATCCCTTTTTGCTTTCCAAAGACCCAGTGGGTTAAAAGCAAATTGAGGATTTGTTACATCCAACAGAGGACACTAGAGCTTCTCAGCTCCTTTCCCATAATGCCTTGTGATATGCAGATTTTTTATGGAGTTCAAAAGGCAATTTCGAATCTCCACACGCCTATATGGGCGCTCTCCCTAAGGAGAGATCTTCCCTTCATGAGCCACTCTTTGCCTCCCACTCAGCCAAGCCAGCATCGCTCTGCTCTGTACTGACGAGGGGCAAACACCCCGAAACGGCTGTCTACAGATGGGTGGTGCTGGCTTGGCTGATATCCCTTATGCTTTCCAAAGACCTAGTGGGTCAAAAGCAAATTGAGGATTTGTTACATCCAATAGTGGGTGCTGGAGCTGCTCAGTTCCTTTCCCATAATGCCTTGTGATATGCAGATGCTTCGTGGAGTGCAAAAGGCAATTTCGAATCTCCACACGCCTATATAGGCGCTCTCCCTAAGGAGAGATCTTCCCTTTCTGAATTGTAAGAATGAACAGATCTCAGGTTCCTCAGTCTGCTATGTGTTGCGGGCTGTTTTCACAAAGACTCAATGTAAATTTGTTTCCATTGTGTGATGCCCGCGATGAAACATTGGTAAACAAGTCATTTCCTCTCCCATATTAGCTAGATTACAGAGTAAATATTATACCTTTTAGTCTGGCAAGTGGAGATGATGAGGACGGTAATCTTTTTGAAAGTGTATAGGTTTTCCATTGCCATGAGACAGAGCTTGGGACCATCATTTTAACCTTTGTGGCATCAATCACAATATTCTTTTCATTCCCAATTACTCAGACAGAGCAATCTAAGCAATACTTAATTTAAGCAATGACTTGAGGATTTTCTGTACGATTTCTCCTCACTCTGAAGGCTTCTTGGTCCTGCTAGACTTCACGACAAGATAGAGATGTGATTACTGACAACTCTAGGTCTTAAAAAGAATCTATCCCATAGATTTATTATTTATTTTCCCTATTTAGAACTGAGGACTAAAAGATATTCTTTTCTTCTAAGCTGTTTGTCAATTCTAATTGCAAATTTGTTTTATTTTATGTATACTAGTACGAGGTGTCCATATCGCCTGAGTCACTGTTCTGCTTTGTTAACTGCATTTGCTTTACAGAAGTCACCTGCACATGGGAACCTGTAGTCTGGAGATGACTCACTGACTTCTATGGAAGAGTGTAGTGGGCATGCTCTGTTGCCTATGCAGAGGTCAGGTTACAAGGAGGGTGAGATCTGTGTCTATCACCTATTATCTACAGTGAGTAGTGTGTTTTCTAGCATGTCACAATCATGTGTTGCATTATGAGAAATTAGAGCTTCTAACACAATGTGTAAAAAGATAATATTGGACACATCTCCAGGAAGATATTAGATCAATATGAAGTTAGATATGAGAAAGAGATAGATACATGGATATGATGTAGATAGCTACATAGATAAATATGAGATTAATAGATAAATAGATACTGTAGAAATGAGAACAATAGAAAGATACGAGAAAGGCTGATCAACAGATATATGTAGATATGAGATATAAAATAAGATAGATAGATAGACAGATATGATATGATATAAATGGGTACGTAGATATATTTGGAAGAGTTAGATATATAGATATGAGATAGAACTCGGATACATAGATATGAAAAAGGTGGATAGACAGATAGATAGACAGATATGATATGATATAAATGGTTACGTAGATATATATTAGAGTTAGATATATAGATATGAGATAGAACTCGGATAGATAGATAGATACTGTAGATAGATAGATTAGCTTTATACAGATGTAGCAAATTTTAACCTAACAGATAATGCACCATGATATCATGGCTCAGAAGGTTATCTCAACTTTTTCAATACTTTTCAATGGCTGTGAAACAGCTTATAACAGCCCCAGAAAACTAAACAAAAACAAAAAAAACCTTATGCTCAACTTTCCCCAGTCCCGATTCATCTCCCTGGTGTTCTGTTGACATTCCATCACATCTGTAATGGTATCTCAATGCAGCAGTCATGTGTCTCTAGTTACATCACAGTTCACTTCCTAATGGAGGTGTAAGTTAGTGGCAAGTGATGGCTTCAGCAGTGATGTCCCCGTTCAGAAGTTACCCAATGAAAACAGAAGACCAAGCCGGGTATCCATTTTTTTTGTTTTACTCTTCCCCTAAGAGCTGTTAGTATGATTTGTAATGGAGGTGTACAACTCTTTTAAGAACAGAAAACACAGAGTCATGGTATCACTGTCAAGTTAAACTTTGCTACATTTGTATGCTGCACATTTTTTATGTGTAATAACTGGGTCAGGTTGGCATCAAGCAACACAACCAGTGTGCTGTAGGCATTTTATTAAAGAGTATATGGAGAAACTGGTTGAACAACTAACGGGTGAAACCATGATAACTCTATAACAGTTTCTTGTCTCCCTGCTTTTGTGAACACTGTCTTTTTTTCTCTTTCTCTATTTTTCCTATTATGACAATATCTAGCGGCTGCGCCTGCTGTCTCTCTTTCTCTCTTGTTTTTCTGTTTTCTCTTTTTCTCTATGTTCCTGTTTCACTCTTTGCCACATGTCTGCTCACTAGTACTCCCATGGGACTGACTCCTCCACCAGTTTCCCGGGTTCCTTCTTCATGCATTTCTTCATGGTGCTCTGGTGCCACCTACTGTTAGAGATGAAAAATGCTGGCTCCAGCTCTGTAAACATACAGCAACTTTAGGACCAATATGGTGCTGCACTTTTTTAGGTCTTATACATGAGACTCATTCAAAATAGGTGACAAATAGAAACAGAATAGAAAAGGCAGGGCCAGTGACTCTGTGTAAGAATATGGGCTATGGGATTCTGTGTTGTGTCTATTTGAATTTTATCACTTTACAGAATGGTAGAGATCGCGCTGTGTGTCTCACAAAAGTGGGTACACTCAACACATTTTTTGTAAATATTGTATTATATCTTTTGTGAGTGCTGACAGCTTCGGAACCACTGCAAAGTTCATTTAGCATATAAACAGATACAGGGCTTTAGTCCAAATATGGGTTTTCCCGTGTTTTTATTCAGGCTAAACAGGCAAACAAGTGCAAAACGTACAAACCATAAACAAAATCCTGCTCATCTGAGCACTTACTAGTTTCACCCACTAACACCTTGAAGAAACAAATGAAAAGTTGTGTGGCAAACACTAGTTTCCTCCAGTGCACCTCCTCTCAGATCCACAGTAGTAGCCACCTCTAGTGAGCTGACTCGCTAACTTAATATAGGCCAGGGAAATCCTGGCGTGTAACATGGGGAGCAGGCACCCACCCAACACTTTGCCTACTCACAGAAAAAGGTGACCTAGAATGGCTGAAATAGCCATACTAACGTTTAAACATATGTCTGCTGCCTGATGCAGCTGACACCTATTTAATGGCTCTAATTTAACCTAGGCTCCTTACCTTGGTGAATTGTATCTGCTTTTCTCCAGGTGTATGCAAAGTACCTGGCTGGGATATATACAGTATATACGCCACAGATTTTGTGACGTCACAGATTTTGTTACCTTACACTTTTCATGGGACAACACCAAAGATATGACACTTTGATGCAATGTAAAGTAGTCAGTGCACAGCTTGTATTACAGTGTAAATTTGGTGTGCCCTCAAAATAACTAAACACACAGCCATGAATATCTAAACTGCTGGCAAAAAAATTGAGTGCACCCCTAACTGAAAAGGGGCTTATTGTGCCCAAAGTGTCAATATTTTGTGTGGCCACCATTATTGTCCAGCACTGCCTTAACTTTCTTGGGCATGGAGTTCACTAGAGCTTCACAGGTTGCAGCCACTGGGATCCTCTTCCCTCCTCCATGATGACATCACGGAGCTGGTGGATGTTAGAGACCTTGTGCTCCTCCACCTTCCATTTGAGGATGCTCAATAAGGTTTAGGTCTGGAGACATGCTTGGCCAGTCCAACACCTTTGCCCTCATTTTCTTAAGCAAGGCAGTGGTCATCTCACAGGTGTGTTTGGAGTCGTGATCATGTTGGAATACTGCCCTGCAGCCCAGTTTCTGAAAGGAGGGGTTCATGTTCTGCTTCAGTATGTCTAAGTACATGTTGATATTCATGTTTCCCTCAACGAACTGTAGCTCCCCACAGCCGGCAGCACTCATGCAGCCTCAAACCATGACACTCCCACCACCATGCTTGACTGTAGGCTAGACACACTTCTCTATGTATTCATTATCTTGCTGTCACCACACACAATTGATATTATCTGAACCAAATAAGTTTATCTTGGTCTCATCAGACCACAGGACCTGTTTCCTGTAATCCATGTCCTTAGTCTTCTTGTCTTCAGGAAACTGTCTGTGGGCTTTCTTGTACATCATCTTCAGAAGAGGCTTCCTTCTGGGATAACAATCATGCAGACCAATTTGATGCAGTGTAAGGCATATGGTCTGAGCACTGACAGGCTAGCTCTCCACCCCTGTAACCTCTGCAGCAATGCTGGCAGCACTCACATCTAATTTGGTCGACCATGGCGAGGCCTCTTCTGAATGGAACTTGTTTTGTTAAACCGCTTTATGGTCTTGGCAACTGTGCTACAGCTCAGTTTCAGGGTGTTGGCAATCTTCTTATAGCCTAGGCCAGCTTTATGTAGAACCAATTCTTTGTTTCAGATCCTCAGACAGTTCTTTACCATGAGGTGCCATGTTGAACTTCCAGTGACCAGAATAAGAGAGCAATAACACAAAATTTAACACTCCTGCTCCCAATTTACACCTGAGACCTTGTAACACTAACGTGTCTCATTACACTGTAGATGGAGAAAAGCACATTGGGCACAATTTGACCATTTTCACTTTGGGGTGTACTCATTTTTGTTGCCAGCTGTTTAGACATTGATGTCTGTGTGTTGAGTTATTTTGAGGGCACATCAATTAACACTGCTATACAAGTTCTACATTGACTACTTTACATTGTATCAAAGTGTCATATCTTCAGTGTTGTTCCAAGGAAAAATATAATGAAATATTTACAAACAAATTGAAGGATGTACTCACTTTTGTAAGGTACTGTACCTTGGATTATCGGTGCTCTCTAAAAGAGTGTACATTGATGCATGTTTTCACTGAAGTGATGGAGTCTGTAACGGTCCTAGGTAGAGCTGTAACGGTCCTAGGTCGTGGATCCACTGGGCCACCACAAGCAATGGCGTAAGCCACACCAGGGAGCGGGGTCTAAGTGGGTCCGGTTTTCACCAGAGCCTGCCGCAAAGTGGGATGGACTTGCTGCGTCGGGATTCCACCAGGTCACTACCCCTGATGTGACTTGCTTGCGGTGGTAGCCAAGGTATAACGCAGTACTGAATCGGCAGGCGAACTCGTAGCCAAGGATGGGCCAGAAGGTCAGGACAGGCAGCAAAGGTTCGTGGTCGGAGAACGTAAGCCAAAGGGACTGGTACACAGGAAAGGCAACCGGAACGTAGAAAGGACTTCCGCGCATAGGTAAGAGCACTATGGAATCGGCGAGGGCCAGGAAGAGGTGGAGCATTAATATAGGGTACGCGGCAGGTGATTACAAATACCGGCGCACTGGCCCTTTAAATATGACAGAGCCGGCGAGCGCGCGCCCTAAGGAGCGGGTGCACTGGCCGGGGGCAGAGGCAGGAACGCGGTCAGGTGAGGAAGGGCGCCTGTGGGCGCATGTGCGCCCGTGGATAGCGGCAGCAGACTGCGCTGCAGGGGTATGAGTGCACCCGCAGCCCGGACCACGGGCTGCGGCGCTACTCGTCACAGAGTCCCTTTGCCTTTTTGTCCACTTCACCAGCAACAGGACAAGTGTAGAGCATGGCGCACAGTTAAAGGGGTTTTCCCACAAAGTAAAATTGATGTGGGGAGCTGGCAAATTAAATAATAAACATTTTCATTATTCATCATTATTAAACTTTCTGGACCATTTTTGTTTTAGCTGCTCCCTTAGTGATCCATACTGTACAGTGACAAGAGTTTCTCAGCCCTGGGCGCACATGCTCAAACATCACCTCTCCTCTCAGGCAGCTACTGTCAGTATATTACCTTCCAAATAATCACCCCCACTCATTGCTGAGCGAGTGTTCAACACCAGGTGCTGTCATTCTACTCCTGTCCTCTGTAATCCTTAGTATTTTGTCAAACAGTGCAAATAAATAAAAAGAAAAATGAAACCTCAATCAGGTATGTGCATTGAGACAAACCCCCGCCCCCATATTTGCCTCTTACAAGGATTTGAACCTAGGACCCCTATGTTGGAAGGCAAAAGTGCTAATCAGCTTAATTATAGCTACTCACAACTCTTTACATAAACAGACCTTTCTTTGACTAGAGTGAGCAGACTGTGGAGAAAGGCATGGTGATGTCATCTGCTAGGTCACATGATATGCAGTTAAAACAAATCATGCATGCCCCTTTTGAGCACAGTGAAAGCTGAAGCTGGATAAACCCGGCATGAAATGACTTTGTGTCAAAATCCCTTTAAAGGGGTTGTCTCACTATGAAGATCATAGTTGAAAATGTGGGGACCAAAAATCTAAGGATGTACGTCCTTGGTTACTATTGGCAAAGTGCTACGGTTTTAGAGAACGGGCTGGTTTACATGTGCTTAGCAACGGGTTTTTTTTACTGGTCAGGAAGCATTCTGTCCTGCCCAGGTCGTGCACATGCAAAGGAAAGGCAGTTAAGAGAGGGGCAGGGATGTGTGTATTGGCAGGCAAGGAGGAAGCAGTGAGAGGATACAATACACACAACCCCATGCATGTCACTCTCACTGCATTCTCCTCCTTGCCTGCCAATACACACATCCTAGCTCCTCCTCTTAACTGCCTTCCTTTGCATGTGCATGACCTGGGCAGACAGAATGCTTCCTGACCAGTAAACAAACACCGTTGCTAAGCACATGTAAACCAGCCCGTTCTCTAAAACCGTAGCACTTGCCAATAGTAACCAAGGACGTACATCCTTGGATTTTTGGTCCCCACATTTTCAACTATAATCTTCGTAGTGAGACAACCCCTTTAAGTCCACTGTTTATCTGGGTTTGGTTTTGCTCTTATAGATTACAAAGTAACAATCTGTTAAAGATTCCTACATAGCGAAGCCTCTAAATTGGTAATTTTGTCCATTGTGTGAAAATTAATGGCAGGCTGTAATTACATTGCCCCTGATGGACTCGGACTGACAGAAAGGTTTCTTCATGCTGTCAGCATCTTCAGCCTGTACTGTAGGTTAACGCCCAGACTGATTTTTACATTGTCACTTTGATTGATTCTTAATTGCTGAATATTTCTTTTGTTGCCAGTTTCCATGCTTCTTGTTATACTAATCTCGGGGTCATTATCAGCAGTGCTACAGTATCATTAATGGAGATCCACCCCCCTGTGACCGTCTACGGACTGGCTTATTACTGCATATCACAGTGGGAGCCTATTATTTACAGGTAAAAGAAACATATATTTAGCGGGAGAGTCATTGTGATTATTTTATCACCCAGCGTGCTGCCCGTTTCCTGCTTAATTGACTGCACGGATTATATTAAACCTCCCTAAATCCTCATGTGAATTTATTTTCTGAGAAAGCTCATTTATCAGGAGTTATTTGTTGATGCACAGAAAAGGTCAAATCGACATCAATACATCACTGAATTTGTCTGTCCTATAGTAATAAATGCAATAAAAGTGGAAAACTAGAGGTATCCTTATTTCTAAAATTAGGGCTCTTTCTGCCTTTGTTAGAGGAAGAAAAAAAAGCAATCTGTCCTGCTGAAATCAGTTCATAATATTGGGGTTTGGAAAACGCTAGATATCACAGATGCCGACGACATAGCCTAAGATGACTTGTCTTGGTTTCTAACGGAGACAGACATTAAAGAGGTTGTCTAGTGAATAAAAAAAATGTAATATAGCTTGCCTGAGTCTTCATTTATCATTCTGTGATGTTTTCTGTACTAATCTGTGCTTTTCCTGTTGTGTTGCCTCCCTTTTCTATAGCTGACTTAACCGCAACTAAAGATGTACTGGCATTGAGGAATTAAAGAATCTGTAGAGTCGATAGTTTCCCCAGAGCTACAGTGGATACGGAAAGTATTCAGACTCCTTTCAATTTTTCACTCTTAGTTCTTTCATATGTGCATCCATTGGTAAGATTCCATAAGTTTCATTATTTTGCTCATTAATGTACACCTTTGACACCACACCCCCCCTCCCATGTAGAAAAGAAAAAACAGAAAATTATAGATATTTTTAACAAATTATATTAAACAAGAAAAACTGAAATATACACAAATGGATACACTAATTAATGTATTCGGAGACACCCCTTTGCATCAGCAACTGAGATAGAAAGCACCTTTTGAGTAAGTCTACAGCAGAGTCTCTATAGGGAATGATTGCAACAGTTAATTCACACCTGGATTTGGGAATCCTTTTTTGCCATTCTTCCTTGCTAGATCCCTCACCAGTTTCCACACAGGTTGGATGGTGAACGAATTGGTAGGATAGCCATTTATCAAGTCACCTGCCTAGAGATGTGCTCAATTGGGTTGTATCTTCATGGACTACTGTGCTAGGGGCACAACAGGAATTGTCCACAGAGTTGTTTCTTAAGCCGCTAGTCTATCACAGATTTATTTTAGTAGGTGTGCTGTTCAATGCACTAATGTTGGAGTGAAAAACCATCGCCCAGTCTGAGGAACCATATCGTCCTTTGAAAGAGTTTTCAGTCCAGATCTCTGTACTTTGCCGCATTCATCGTTTCCTCATACAATGCAGACGCAGTTCGTGCCTGTACCCCTTCGCCCCCCATAGCATGATGCTGTCCACTCACCAAGTGTCAACAGATGGGATTGTATTTGGGCAGAGATGTAGAAGTTAGCCTGGGGGTTTTTCTCTCACCTCTTACAATTAACACCAAAAAGTTATCAAGTCTTCGTCTCATCATACCACATAATCTTAATTCACAAAGCCATGTGGATCCTTCAGTAGTAACAAAAAATAGAAAAATACACAATTTTTATGTGCAAACTGTTAATGATGCGGCTTTCCCCATAATGACTTGCACTATGAGGAGAGGCTTCCCCGTCGGCACACAACAGCCATAAAGAGAGCACCGATAGGGGGTATGTGTTGCCTGGCAGTAGCGATAGTTGATACTTTGAGGAACTTTCTTTCCTCACCAGACGTCCCGTACCTGCAGTCTCTGGGAGCTCAGGCCACAGTGAACTTGGGCTTCTCTTTAACCTCCCTCACCCAAGGCTCGCCTTCCACCCACGATTGCTTTATTTTGGCTGCGAGGCCGTGGACAAGGAAGATCTGTGGTCGTCCTTGAGGAGTAGCTGCAGAAATTCTTTTGTAACCGTGCGCAGATCTTATGCCTAGCACAGAACCTCTACTGAGCTCCTGGGCAGTTCCGTAGACCCAACTCCTGATTCTCATGTGCTATCATGACATACACACTGTGAAAAGCGTGAGGTCTTATAATAGACAGCATATGTGCCTCCACTCTAATCAAAGGTCCAATCAGTTTTAGAATTTAAACAACAGCCTTGGACTCCAATGAAAGGAGTAACCATTCTCAAGGAGGATGCAGAATAAAATGGACTAGCAAATGTGATTTAATATCGAGTGGTCACAGCAAAGGGTCCTGAATACTTATGACCCATGTGATATATCAGTTTTTCCTTCCTTAATAAATTGCAAAAAAGTATGCTACATTTCTCGTTTTTTATTTCTTTCCAAGATGGGGGGGGGGGTGGTGGATGGTGCAGAGAGTGATACATTTAATGGAGCAAAAACAAATTAACATTTGGATCATACCGGCAAATGAATTTGCAATAGACACAAAAGAAGTGAAAAATATTAAAGAAGTTCCCCGCCCTGAAGTATCCCCCACCTTTCCAGCGTACACCACTGTATAATTATTGTGATAATTAAACACAATCAAAGGTGCTATCAAGTGAAGATGTGAAATCCACCATATCAGGCAAGATATATTTTAACAACCTTACTGAGGAAAATTTGGACTATATTGGAGCAAGGAGACGTCCCTATGCGAAGTACTGCTACTATTACAGGGCAGATAATGTTGTATTATAGACAGCTTGGAGCTGCCGGCTTCAGCAATCTATGATCAGACGATTTCTACTATCCAAAACCGAAAACACAGGCCGGGGAATGTTTAACTCACTCGTAAGCATATAACATCTAATATATGTCTATGCGCGAGTGTGGGGGGGGGAGGGGGAGTGAGAGTGGGCGGGAGTGAACCATCTGTATGCATAGACTCACCACCGCCCATAACTCACACAATACCAGGAATAAAATGTCTGCCGAACTGGCCACCCCATGACAAGATTGTTGGGTGCCAAGCATGCCAAGCATGCCTAATGAAGACCTCCATAGCTGCCAAATCACTACTCCTATTATACCCTGCCATAGGCAGGAAATGTAGGTAGGTAAGGACCATATTGGTACACCTTTCTGCAATACATTTATTTTGCAGAACACTGTACAAGCAATCACACACCCAAGTGTTCAAGTATTCTAGGGGGCCTATAAGTAAAAAGGAAAAGTTTTAAAAATAAAAAAAAAATCTAATTTGCTATTTTACAAATAAAAGCTACACATAATTGATATCACCATGTCTATAAAAGTTTGATCGATTAAAATATAATATCATCTATCCCCTGAGTGCCTAGAATAGATAAACTAATAATCTTATTTATATACATCGAACAATTTCGGCAGCATTTTACAATTTAGAGAGGACAGACAAAAAAAGACAAACATTACACAGTAAAAAGCTACATACAAAGAGACACAAGGTGTGAGGGCCTTGCTTGCAAGAGCTTACAATCTATTAGGGGGGGGGGGGGGTGTATTGGGATGACAAAAGGTAGAATATCCTTGGTTTATGTAATGGACCCTGCCATGATTCATTAAAAATATGGGGGTGTTTACATAGAACCAGGTGGCCACCGTGACAGTACATCTATATAACAGATAATGTGCCTGTGATCCCCTAAGTGCAGGGAGTGACAGAAGTTGGTGACTGAACTTGGTTGTGTTAGCAATATAAGGATCTTGATGTAGGGCCTGCCATAAGAAGAAGTTATTTCTCAGGCCCTTCTTACAACTATGAGGTTAGTGAGTGTGCCTGATCATTCCACGTTAAGCCATGTTCCAGAGAACTGGTTGCAGCACATGCAAAATCTTTATAGACGGGCCATGGGAGGTTCGTTTAAGATTGTGAGGGCATAAAATCTATATCATGCGGAAGAGCATAGAGGGCGTAGTCGTAAGACAGATGATAGTAGGGAGATGGTATGGGAGGTGCAGCGCTGTGGAGAGTTTTATGGGTGAGAGTGCTGAAATTTTCAGTTGGATTCTGCACTGTGGCACCATGCAATGACTGACACAGGGTAAGAGGCAATCATTAAATGCAACCCTGGAAAGAAAGATGAAGCCTGGCTACTGCAATTCATCAGATTGAGAGCAGGAGAGTTTTACAGAGAAGGAGACCGATAAAGCAGGAAGTTACAGAAGTCAAATGGGGAAAGAATAATACCACAATGAGAGTGTTGAAGTGTAATCCACGTGAGAGTAAATTGAAGATGTTTCTAGAAGAGTTCAAGAAGACATGAGCAGGTAAGGGAATGGAATATAAGGGTGAAGGACAGGTCAAATCTAGTTATACACTCCCAACATGCAGACTTGCATGACCAAGGAGGTTATTGTGGAACCTACACAATGAAACGAAAAATAGCAGTATGTGTGGGGTAGGTTACAAGATGGAGTATGAAAGTAAAAAAGACGTTCAGATTTTAGTTAGGTTAGTTGAGATTAGCGGGATGAACATGATTTTAGAGACAGTTGACATCACTGGGTATTTAGCCAGGCAGGAGTGATTGGTCATGGGGGAAAATGGGTTATTACTATATTGTGTCATACAGCATAGCAGATGTGGTACGAGGAAGTAACAAATCTGCTGATGGTTTTCTCCAGTGGGACCTGTGTAGAGTGAAAATGACACAAAAAGAAGAACCTGATTGATCCCTGAGGAACGCCCCACCAGCACAAGAAGTGAAAAGCCGCGGAGGAAGAACCGCAAATTGAGACAGCTGAAGGACGGTCAGAGAGTTAGATGACAACCAAGCAAGAGAACTGTCCCTGGAGGTACAATTAGTGCTTAGCATCTCTGAGGAAAAATGGTGTCAGCAATGTCAAAAAATTCAGCAGAGAGATCCAGGAAGACGCAACACTAGTAGATGCCCCTGAATTTAGCTGTGAGGAGTGACATTTAGGACACTTTTAGAGCAGTTTCTTGTGGATCTCGTAAAAGCGTATGAAACCTGGATTTGCAGAGGGTAGAGAAGAGAGCTCGCAGAGAGATAGCGATTACAGAATAGACCAAGGCGTTCCAGAATGCTAAGAGAATTAGGGCAGTTAGAGACTGGCCATTTAGCAGCACATGGAGTCCCAGAGTTGGCTTTTTGTTTTAGTACACGCGTTATAACAAGCGTGTTTAAATGAGCGGATGGAAAAGATCCCAGTAAGTGAGAGGAGGTTACAGAGATTACTAAGCACGTGGTGGGGGGAGCATATGGAAGAAACCAGGTGATACTTGTGGTCTATTGTTTGGTCAAGTGAATGCGTGCAAAGACTAGAGGTACATTAGTGAATGGAACAGTATTAGATTATTACATTAGAGATTGAGATATAATTTTTTGTCTGGCTACTGACAATTTTGTTCTTAAGATGTGAGTATGCCAGGGTCTTCAGCTCAGTGACCAGAGCCTGACTTTAGCCTGAGGAAGTAATGGAAGTATCAAACATTCCCATTTTGGTTTTGTTGTGTAGTGTTGAGATGAGTGAGTGGTAAATATCATGATTGGCGCTTGTGAAGGCAGTGTGTAAGTCCTAGTCAGTACTTGTAAAGGGTATTAAAGTCTTGCAGGAAGCTTTTGACACTATGCTCCACAGATTTTCAGCACACAACCTGAACATTGCGGCAGAAATCTGAGTGCATCTGGTGTCTGACTTAGGTGAGTGTGGTGATTTAGTAGGTGCCAATATGTCCAAGAGGTAGGAGCAGAGTTTCATTATATTGTTAGACAGCCAGGTCATGACAGAGATGGAGGAGATTGGGACAGTGAGGACTGTATGGGTGTCCCCTGTGAGTTCCTGATGTTTTATGAGCAGAGTATTCAGGATTTGGTGAGCGGTCAGGTTGGTCCAGACAAGTCTTATAATTAGTGATAACAAAGGAGATAAAGTTATTATTGGAGCACAAGAGTAGAATTAGTAAGGTTAGAAAATGAGCAGAGACGAAAGAAGACCAGATCAAGAGAGTTTACATCCCTGTGCGTGGGATAGTCTGTAAGTTGCGAGAGGCCAAGAGAAGGTCAGGGAAAGAAACTAAGAGATGGAGGGGAATATGGAGTCCTCAATGGGGACGTTGAAATCAGTCATTATGAAAGTGGGCATTCCAGTAGAGAGGAAGTTAAGGAACTAGGCACCAAAATAATCCAGAAACTGGTGGGGTGAGCCAGGGGTCTGTACACAACCATGACTCTGAGAGAAAATGGCTGGAAGAGTCTGAGGGTGTGCACCTCAAGGGAAGGGAAAGTGAGGAAAGGTGTGGGAGGAATTACCTGGTAAGCGCAGTGTGGCGAAAGTATGCCAACTCCTCCACCCTGCCTGTTCTCAGGTCTGGTGTGGTTGAAGAAAGACCCCCTATGGGGTATTTGATGAGCAGCATGGGGAGTCAGTGTCAGATGTAGAAACCGATTGTTTTCGTGTGGGAGCAGACAGTTATGAGGTTTAAAAAGGAACAGTTCATGAATAGCAGTGAATTTGCTAAGGTAGGTGGAATTAGCAGTAAAGGTTGAGGTTGAGCTGGGCTTAGGTTAGAAGTAGTCCCTTTGCAGCTAGGAAAAAGCTGAGATAAGAAAAGTGACAGCAGATTGTTCAGTGATGTACATGGGTGGCGTTTGTGCTGCAGCATGAAAACGCGTGGTTTGGGGTAGCTGAATAAGGTAAATACTGTATGGGATGTATAACTGGGTGAAGGAAGGAAGGAGGAGCTGAAGTGGACAAAATTCTTAGGGGGCATGACTGGGTGGTAGGATAGAAGGCAAGATAGATAGCAACAGTGAGTATAGTGAATAGGGTATAGTTTAAAAAGACCAGTTACATACAACAATGGCAATAAATTCTGGCCTCCTTGTTCCAACTTCTATTCCATTTCTGTCATATTTCATCATTTAGCACTTTAAAAGCTGTCACTTAAAAACTGGAAATTAAATTCGGGTACAAACAGACCCGGTCAAACAGACCCAAGCACTGCAATATATAGTATGTGGAATTTACTGATTTCAACAGTGAATCCTGGTGATGGAAACTGATGGAGAGTCAAGGAGAGGACAGAGAGGAAAGACTTCAATGTTGTATCAATAGCTAAACATATAAACAGAGGTTAATTATTGGAGAGAGAGCTAGGGTTAAAATCAGTACTGCAACAATACAGGATACCAAGCAAAAGCACTATCAAACATTGCAGTGGGTTAGCTGGGATCTATAGTCCAAAACATGAATGTACCTGTGAAGAAAGGAAGGTGTCCTCTATTAGGTTATCCTCTATTAGGTTCTGTCATATTTCATCATTTATCACTTGAAAAGCTTTCACTTAAAACTGTCTGATGAAGCCGAGCACGTGAATCGGCGAAACGCGTGGCAGATCTGATCTCCTCTTGTACAGACTTAATCCAAAAGGTCACTTATTTATAGTTTTATCATGGTTATAATTTATTTATTATAATAAAGAGATAAACCCTATTTGGGATTATATCCCTTATTTTATTCGTCATCTTCTGCATTACAAACTATTATCGAAAAGCTCAAGAACCCGCTAACTCCCTTACATTTCTTTTGGCCATATAAAAGTAAAATTTTGAATTGCATATTCTGGACATCGAGGACTCGAGGTACCTGCGTCAAGATTGAGGAGTCGGGACCAGCAGCTTACTATAATGCCTGAATACAACTACAGTAAGGTGAGAGTCCTCCACTTAAAATACCACCCGAAAAAAATTGTTTACGTTGTCTGCACTAGCGAGTGCGCCCTTGGCTCTGTGTTTTTATATATTCAGAACCGAATTTTTCCATATGAACCCATATCTATATCCCAGAGCCGCAGCTTCTCATACCTCTATCTATATAACCCTGTAATCATAGAGCTCAGCTACTCTCGCTCTATCATAATAACCCCTAGATAATCACAGAGCAAAGCTTCACTCCTCTATCATATAACCTATATATCACAGAACTCAGCGTTCTCTTCCTCTATCATATAACCCTATAAATCACAGAGCCGGCAGCTCACCACCTCTATTATTATAACCCGTGATATCAGGTAGCTCAGCTTCTCTCCTCTACATATAACCCTATAATCACAGAGCTAACTTCACTCCTCTATCATATAACCCTATACTATCACTGAGAGCTCAGCTGCTCTCCTCAATCAAATAACCAAATATAAATGATGCGCTCCAGCTTCTCTCCTATGTCTATAACCCTATAGTAACACCATAGCTCAGCTTCTCTCTATCATATAAACCCTAATATAACACAGATCTCAGCTTCCTCTCTCCTCTATCATATAACCCTATATATCACAGAGTCTAAGCTTCCTCCGTCCTCTTAATCAAATAACCCTTATTATCAACAGAACTCAGCATCTCCTCCTCTATCCATATAACCCTATATATCACAGAGCCGCAGCTTCTCTCCCTATTATAAACCCTGTTAATATCATAGAGGCTCAGCATCTCTTCCTCTATCATATGACCCTATATACACAGAGCTACGCTTCCTCCTCAATCAACATAACCCATATATCACAGAGCTCACTTTCTCCATCCTCTATCATAATAACCCTATATATCACAGAGAGCAAATGCTTCTCTCCTCTTATCATATAACCCTATATATCACAGAGCTCACTTCTCTCCTCATCATATAAAAACCCTATAAGATAAAAGAGCTCTCACTGTCTCTCACTATGTTCATATAACCTAATATATCACAGACTCAGCTCTCTCTATCATATAACCCTTATAATCACAGAGCTCAGCATCCTCTCCTCTATCCAGATAAAACCCTAATATATCCCAGATCTCAGCTTCTCCGTCCTCTACAATATAACCCTCACACTCCCCGGTCACCCCCCAACACCCACCACTTAACCTCACACCCTCAAAACACACAGTAGCTCCGCAACACACCTCACACCCCTGACCATAACACCATATGGAACCACAAACTTCTACATAACAACTTTAAAACATAAATCCCCCCACTTACTACAACACACTATGGAACCCATCAAAGAAAACAAATAAGCTAAGATTCACACGGCTAAACTGCGGGAATAATTACGCCCCACGCCCCGCAATAACACCGTGTGGTGCCGGGGCGGGGCGGGTAGCGGGATATTGTAGCGGTGGGGCCTGCACTTCCCTACGCACCTTCTCCATCGCCATATGACTTGCATTACCACGGCGTGTATAACTCCTCTGGTAAAACACAATACAATTATCTCCCCGCCTCGTCGGATACGCCGAGCGTGTACAGGACCGAGTAATCCATAGTTCTCTATGAGAACTGTGATTAAACCGTAATGACTGGGACGTATTCAGCCCGTAATTTGCGCACTTCGGCGCGTATTAACGGACCTAAATATGGCCCATTTTAAGCGTGAGAACATTGCCTTACTATTAAGTCATGGAAAGAATATAATGAAGTTTATACTGGTATTAAAAGACAAAGAAAAAGAGTCAGGTCTTGAGGTTTAGAAAACAGCACCTGGTCAAAGACTTAAAATGGAAATGCACCAACAGAAAGTGGTTTTGTGAAGGGATGAGAGTCAACCCTTGAAGGACCTATTTTAGATGTATGAAGAAAATCAGAAGAGCGCATTGTCTTGAATTTTGATATAAGCCTGTTAGCAGTAGCAGAGGGTGGTCGACAGTGACAAATGCATTGGAGAGATTTTGACTGATGTTGGCTTTTAATCGACTTCATTTTTATCAACAAAGCTAAAGAACAGTTGTACAATTAGGGCATGAGACAAGATGTGTAGAACCAAGACAGGACAATCACTCACTTGATATGCACAAAATAAAACAGAAGCATCCTGCAAAGATAGTACTAGAACAAATTGTAAGTGATGAAAACCATGATCATTGATGAAGGAGACAAGGGAGGTGGGTTGGGGGAGGGGGGGGCAGTGGCTTGGTGACCAGTTGTTTTATCAGATAAAGTGCTGAATTTTATGACGGAACTTTCCATTTCCTTGAAGGGGTTGTACAACTCCCCTTTTTAAATTTGACTATGGTACAGAAACTGTGAGATAATACCGAAAATCCAAATTAACTTCTACCTAACAGTTTGATTCCAGCACTGCAGGCCTACCGACTCCCTTGTGTCACTTGACTTACTAAATAGTGTTGAGCCTGACGTTCTGGTAAAATGCTTAGTTGGGCATGAACTTTACGTTTTTCTTTCTTCCCCCAGAAATTGTTCAGCTCCTTTCTTCATTTTGGCAGCCGGCCAATCAGTGCAGAGCACAGAGAGGGGTCAAGTATGTTACCACTGAGGGTGTAGGGATCTCATTGGCTGCTAAAATCACATGACCGTCTTATGTGTATGTCACGGTATTTTCTGTTGAACGCCATTTCGACCTTACTCTCTGTAGTGAACACACTGCTGCCCCTGTGTGCTTGTTTGCCAGGAGGCAGAAACACCATTGGCTAGCGATTTTACACAGGAAAAGCTGCTAGTTAGATTAGTCGGGGAGGAGTGGGGAGGGGGCAGCTAGCTTAGGGAATAGTGATGAGCGATTGTGTCAAATATCGTTATCGATTCGATAGTCGATATCGGCAATTATCATGACAATTTCCAATAGTCGATAACAGATTATCGCCGATGACCATTAAAGTCTATGGGAGAGGTACACCACCTTCATTCTTACACCCAAACAGTGCTGGAGAAGATGGAATTAACATCCACAACAGCAAACTGGATACATCTTAGACAACACAAAAGACACAGAAAAAAAGTCAGAGACCATTCACTATCCCTGTCCTGTACCACTGTATGACCCTTAAACCTGCATGACCCACAAATTAAAAAGTACCAGAAGGCAGTATGATTTGAACCATCATTTTACTTGAACTGAACATTTACTATCCCTGTCCTGGAAAGCAGCATGACCCTTAAACCTGTCTGACCCACAGATTAAAAAGTACCGGAAAAAGGAGTCTTTGAACCACCATTTTAGTTGAACTGGACATTGACTATGCTTGTCCTGGACCACAGCATGACCCTTAAACCTGCATGACCCACAGAATTTAAAAAATTCGGAAAAAGGAGTCTTTCAACCACCATTTTAGTGGAACGGACATTGACCTATACCTGTCCTGGCCACAGCATGAGCCCCAAACCTGCATGACCCCAGATTAAAAAAGTGCTGGAAAAGGAGTCTTTCAACCACCATTTTAGTTGAACTGGACATTGACTATACCTGTCCTGGACAACAGCATGACCCAAAAACCCACACAGGTGCCCTTATTGGACCACAGCAGAAAATTTCTCAATAAGAAATAAACTCTATTAAAAACAACTAATTTCCATTACTGCTGCTGCTAGAGCTACTTGCCATTCTACTGGTGACATTGTTCCACCGTGACATTAGAATGTGAAGCAAACGAAACAGATGTTTTCAGTAGGTCAACGAGGCCTGTCTGAAAATCCTGCATTCAGGAAATTACTGATCAAGGCAGGTGAGGCTGTAAACGTGGATCAAGCAGGTTCAGCTGGCAGGGCCGGACTTACAGTGGGTGTGGTGAGAGCAAGGGCTGGTGTCCGTCCTCTATTAACACGCAGGTTCAGCTAGCAGGGCCCGAGTTACAGTGGGTGCGGTGAGAGCCCAGGTTGGTGTCCGACATCCATTAACACGCAGGTTCAGCTAGCAGGGCCCGAGTTTACAGTGGTGCGGTTTGAGAGCCCAGGTTGGCATCCGACATCCATTAACACGTCAAAAAATGCCCTTATGACTAGTGTTAAACGATTATTATCGACAAAGTTGAAATCGGCACGGCTTTTATGTTGATCGGATTTTTTAGATCACGCGATAATTTAGGTTAAAAACTGCACATAATCTATTAATATCGCGCCATTTTCAGCCTTCCTGTCATTTTGGCGGGTAGCAAATCAGCTTAGAGAATAGTGCGGGGGAGCGGGTGTGCAAAGTCATGACTGGGATGTGTATGGTTGTGATTGGCTGGAAAAATCACATGGGCCTCGTTTTACATAGAACAGCCCTTCCTGTTCAGCTCAGTGTGTGTCTGTGTATCATAAGAGCAGGACGTGTGCTTGGGCTCTCTCAAAACAGCTCAGCGAAACTGTTCTATTTGTTCACAACATACAACTATGCTTTTAGCTGTGAACATTGAACTTAGGTAATTAAGATTTTCAGATTTTAGTTACTTAGGCTGAGAATTTTAAAGGAGCATCTAGGTGGTTTTAAAGCCAGGAGGGGGGGGGGGGGGGGGCGAAAACAGAAAGGCGGGCAGGGGCCCTTTTAAAAAGGAGATAGATATTGTGCAGCCCGGGACTGTTTTTTTAAACCCTGCATTGCAAGGGGTTTTTTTATTAACTTTTTGGGCCCATTTTTTGGGGGAAAAACTACTTTTTGTTGTGCGGGCCTGTACTTATTTAGGATACAGCCTTTTCTAGGACTGCAGGTGAAATTTGATAGGGGGAAAAAACTCAACTTTTATTACCCGAAAAATTTTAAATTTAAACGTGTTTTTCATTTGGGCAGCCAGTTTTGTTATAAGCCCCCTTGCATTTAAAAATTTGAATACAGCAATTTTGTAGCCCCTGCAGTTTTTTTAGGGTGCAAAAAAAAAATTTTTAATTATCCGTTAAAATTTTTAAAAATAGGTTTTTTTTTTACTTTGGGCGGCCCTTTTTTTGTTCTTTAGAAGCCACCTTGCATTTTAAAATTTTGAATACAGAAATTTTTGGTAGTCACCCGGCATGTATTTATGGGTGCAAAAACCACGTTTTATTATCCGTTACACTTTTTAATTTACGTTTTTTTTCACTTTGGCGCAGTCCAGCTTTGTTAAAAGAGCCCCCTTTGCACTTAAATTTGAAAAACCAGCAATTTTGTAGTCACCGCAAAAGAAATTTATAGGTGCAAAAAACACCTTTTATTATCTGTATACATTTCAATTTTTTTTTTTTTTACTTTGGGTGGGGCCCCTTTTTGTTCATAAAAGCCCCCCTTTGTACTTAAATTTGAATACAGAAATTTTGTGGGGGACTGTTTTTTAAATTGGTGCAAAAACCACTTTTTTTTTATCCATAAAATTTTTAAATAGCTGTTTGCACGTGGTACCCCCCTAGTTTTTTCAAATAGCCACTTGTACGAAAATTTTCTAAATAAAAAATTTTTCTAGCAACTGAAATTCGTTTGTCATTGTTTTGCAAAAAAGCAATTTCTCACCGGAAAACTTCTGAATGTTTTTTTTGCGCCTTTTGAATTCATTTGGCGCAGATAGCGCACTTTATGATTTTTTGTTAAAAAACTATCAATTCCTAGCCCCTACGGGGCATTTGTAAAACCCCGGGGAAATAAAGGAAGAACATTGGGTTTTTTGTCTTACGGTTTTTTCCACCAGCCCGCTTTTCAAAAGGTATTCGCAAGAAACATTTCAGTTTCTAATCCTATTTGGGTTTGTAGGAAAATTAGGGGGAAATTTAAGAATAGTTTGTGATTTGCCATTTTTTTAAAAAAGGGGACTTTCAAAAACTTTTAAATTCCCTTTTTTAAATTTTTATTTTCTGAACAGGGAGCAAAAATTGAGGGGGTTAGCGCAAAGAGGGGGCAAGGACATGGGGGTTAGAGGTACGAGAGAAGGTCCCTCCTTTCCGGGAGCTGGCAAAAATTTTACGCAACCCAGCAGATCTTTTGGTTGCAGGACCGTCGGGCCCTTTGGTCCGTGGGTCAGGGTCCTGTGAATCTCAGAAACGAACAGCTCGCCTTTCGGGTCTTCCGGGGTTTAAATTGAAACCCGGGCTTTCCAGCATTTTACCTCCTCGTCCCCCCCAGTCACGGCCACAAAGTCTCTTTCAGCATCATAAAAGCACCTTTCCAACATGAAGCAAAAGGCAGCCCAAATGTCAACTCTGGTGTACCCACCACTGGGGAAATAACCCATTTTCGGGAAGACCTTTTTTTGTGACAAAATTTTGGGTTGGGGTCAAAGGGCTTTTCCCAAAAAGATAAAGGGGCCCAAAAGAGGATAAATTTTGTTTTGCTCTGATCCCCGTTACGATCCCCATGGGGGGGAGAAGGAAAAACGGTAATCGGCAAAAATCCGGGGGGGGGTCGGCAACGCCTTGCAGTGCAGTTGCTTGTGGGCCCGCAGCTCCGGGGATGCGGGAATTCGGGGACAACCAAGTCACCTGTTTTGATGATGATGATGAGACATTGCGGACCCCAACGTGGCCCTTTTCCGCAAAAATTTTGCTTGGGGAGCGCTTCTTTCACTGGACGAGGAGGAAGCGATGGGGTAGGGTCAGTACAGGTCCCGCCTAAAAAGGGAAGGGCGGTCGCAGAAGTCCGCTGATATGATTCCCCCCACCCAAACGGTCAGGGGGAAAACCTGGGCCCCGCTTTTTTCGCCGTCAAAAAGGTCCAGGACCCTCAAAAAGGCCTTTTTTTGGGAGCAAGCCTTGATTAAACCCAGCGAGGGTATATGCCCCCCTTTGCCGTAAATGCATCAGTAGAGGCAAGAATTTTTAGTTTTTTTAACCACCACCAACATGTCAAGTCACGGGCGGGGAATGCTGAGTTAAAATTTGGGGGGGAAACATTTGGGCCCAAAAAAAGGGCCAGACCAAACCCGGGGCTTCCAACCACTGCCCACCCCCTCTGTCCCCCGCCCCTTCTCCCCCACCACAAGCGTTTCCTCAGGCTCCCCAAGGCCTTTCTCGGGACCCATGATCAGGGATCAGCCCCCCGCTCAGCCTCCCCCCGTCCCCCCGGGTTTCCCACCAGAAACCCAGAGACCCATCCCCCCCCTTCCCCTTTCCCAAACCTTGGGCCCGACCTGCACGCGTAACACCCACCAGTCTAGCACCACCCTTCTGTTTTCCCCGGTTTTTGGGAGCAGAAGAAACATTTTAAACCCCAAACCACCCCAAAAAAGCCAAAACCCTGAATTTTCCGGCATTGCCAGGTTTTGGCCTTGGGGAAATGTTTGCCTTTTCCCTTTCCTTGGTGGACCGGGAGGGTTCCGCCACGTCAGGGCCCTTGCCTGCCCCCAAATCCCAAAATGCCGAGCAGCTTTTCCTTTGCCAAAAAGCCGTCCCGCCCTGGCCAGGCACTTTGCCCATAAAAAATTTTCAAGCGGTTGTTGAAATTGGGGCCGGGAAAAAGTCCATCGGGGCTCCCGGGAACACATGGAGTAGTAAGCACGGCCAAAGGGCCCGCTATTCTCTGTGCCCAGTTTAAAATCGGTGAGCTGGGGGAGGGTCTCTGGGGGGGACTGTCCTTCCTAGGCTCGGCGCCGCTCTTAAAAAACCGCGGGGGATGGGGGCAGGGCTTTTTCCCCCCAAGGTCCTCGGGTTTTGGGAAACACGGGGCCCAGAAAAAACCCGGGCCCGTTTTTAAAAATTTAAATTTCGTCTTGGAGCCCGAAAAACAAAAGGGGTCGGGAAAGCTGTGGAGGGGACTCCCGCAACAAAGCCGAGCGCTGGCGGGGGGTGCAAGAACCTTGTGCCGGCAAGGTGGTGTGCGAAAACGGCCCAAAAACCCTGCTGGCCCCCCTTTAAATTCTAGGTTTGGGAGCACTTTCCCATTGCCTGGACTTTCATGAAACCCTTTTCGTCCCGAAATTTCTAAAACGTACCAATTTGGGCTGGACTGCCTGCTGAAGAAGGCTCGAGGTCTGAGTTCGCACTTCCCCCGTTGCCCCCCTGCTTTTATCCCCCCTGGCTGCGTTTTCAGGTCAGTCGGCCTCCCCCTTTAACCCTCTCATTGTTTTACGTGGCAAAAACCCCTGGAATTTTCCCCCCTCCACATGCTCCGCAATTGTGGCAGCAGGGGCATGCCTTTTCGCCCGTACGAAAGTGACACTTTGGGCCCGCCCAACAGCGGGGCGGGGCCTCGGGGTTTTGAGCCACCCAGAGGGGGGGCAGATGAAAGAGCTTGCACCCTCCCCTTGGGCCCGTTTTGAAAAAGCCACCCCAAAAAGGAAGGGCGGACAATGGGCCCCTTTTCGCATGACCATTGTGGTGATCTTAGGTTTTTTGGAAAGATCGTTGGACACTCTGAAACATAGGTCCCACCAGCGACGGGGGGGAGGAGACGGAACAGATGCGGACACGGAGCCTTTCTCCGGCGAATCCACAAGGCCCACAGTTTCTCAATTTTATTTGGGTTTTTATTAGGCATGGTTCGGGGTTCAGGGCTAGGTGCAAGGCGGCACCCTCAGCTCTCAGGGTGCAAACTCTGAGGAAAATTTAGGGGCTTTTTGGGTTAAAACGTGCCGGGGGAGGCGGAGGGTGGAGGAGGTTTCTAACACCGACAAAACCCCATTTTCCCCGCCCTTTGGGAAAAAGGTTGGCGGAAAATTTGAGGCGGAGGAGGGAAAATGAAAGGGAAAATGAGTTTGCTAGTTTCCCCCCGGGCCAAAACCGGGGTTTTGGGAAAAACAAGACTCCCTTTTTTCACATTTAGTGCTTGGGAAAGCTCCATTTTCCCCCAAAGATCCTCGGGATTAAGGCGATCAAAAAGAACAACAGTTACTGGGTGGCCCACCCCCCTTGGGATCCCCGGTAAAAACAAAAAATAGCACTTTTCCTTCCCCCCACCCCCCAAAAAGAGGTAAAAGCGGAAATGGAGACCTTTTCTGATTGGGTCAATAGATTATCTGTTTAGTTCCCCGCTTCCGTTCTTCAAATGTTTACGGTGGAAAAAAGTCGCGACGTGAAGCAGTAGAGTTTCCAAGTAGGCGTAGGGCAGCAGAGGGAAGGGGGCAGAAGCCTAATGGGGGGAAACCTCTGGCAATCTTTGGGTTTTCCACCTCCAAACAACGCATGGGAATGAGGGGGGACACATAACACACAGGAAACACTTAAGATCAAGGTTTCACGGCTTCTGGGGGTCTCAAAACCAGGGGTGGTTTTTTTTATTTTTTCCGGGCCCAAAAAATTTGGGGATCCAAAATGGGGGGAAAAGGCCCGAGCTGGGTCGTCACGCCATAGGGTGTTTCCTGCCCATCCGCGTCAAATCTGAGCGGGCCTTCAGCAAGCTGGAGGGGGTCATTACAGACAAACGCATTCCCGGGTTTCCACCCGATAATGTGGATCGTTTTGACTTTCATAAGATTTAATTTTAGGCATTTGATCTCTGATGATGTTGTGACCCCCCAATTGCCAGGTCACCGATTAGGGGCCCGGGCTAAAATTCACCCTTCCCTTCAAAAAAGAAATGGTTTTCCTCTTTGAAATCCTTTTTTTTTTTAAATTAATCATTTTTACCCGCAATTTTTTATTCTTCAGTTCCCAAAAATTCATTTTTGGGTGGGTTTTGCGTGGGGGGAGAAGTAAAAAACACCAAAGGGTTTTAAAGAAAACCCTATTTCCTTTACTCACTTCTTCTTTAGAATTTTTCCCTTGTCAATGGTTTTGGGGGGCATGGGTTTGAGATAAGCTATAATCATGGTCCTTTTGGGAAAAGAAAAAGTGGCTTTTTAAAATGGATTTCTCCCTCACAAATTTTTTAACCAGTGGGGGTGGGGAAATCATATTTTTTAAATTTTTGGGGCAATTTTTGCTTTGAAATGCAGCAATATAAAAAGGTCCATTTAAAAAAAAAAAATTTTTTTTCTAACAGAAAAATTTGTTTCTTTCAAAAATTGTCAAAAGTGGTCAAGGGGTCATGTTTTTTAATTTTTGGGGGGATTTTGCTGTGAAATGGGAGCTTAACTACAGGTTTATTGTAAAAAAATTTGGGTTTTAACCGGGGCATTTTTTTTTCACGATTGGGAAATTTGGTTCCCCAAGGGGCTTGGTTTTCTGGGGCAAAAAACAGGAATAGGTAGGATACTGGGTTTAAAGGGAAAAAAATTTTTGAAAAATGACTTGTTTTGCCAAAAATCTTTTTCATAGCTTTTCAAAAAACCTGTGGGAGACAACCCCCTTTTAAAACATTTAAAAAAGAGAAACAAAGATGTGGTGGGAAATTCCAATCCTTTTTTTAAAAAAAGTGTTTTTAAAAATTAAACCTTTCTAAAAAAAAAATTTGCAAAACAAAATTTTGGATACAAATATTTTCCCCTGAATTGTACAAGGGAGGACGGAAGAAAATTGAAAAAGATGTAGGTTACCCCGGACAGAAAAAAAGTAAATGTCCGTTCAACTAAAAGGTGGTTGAAAAGAAAACCCCCTTTTTTCCCGCACTTTTTAAAACTGTGGGGGGGACATGTTTTTAAAGGTATTTCTGTGGTGAGGAACCCGGTATAAATCAATGTCCAGTTCAACTAAAATGTGTTTAAAAGACCCTTTTTCCGGCCCCTTTTTTAATTTTGGTGTATGCAGGTTTGGGGCTCCCTTTCCGCCCGGACAGATATAATCAGTCCAAATTCAACCCAAAAAGGTGGGTTTAAAAACTCCCTTTTTCCGGGAAATTTTTAAATCCGGGGGCATGCAGGGTTTGGGGGGGTCATGCGTGGGGCCCCGGACAAAGGGAAAAACTATGTCCAGTGAAACTAAAAAAAGGTGGTTTTAAAGAATCCTTTTTCCCTCACTTTTAAATCTGTGGGTCAGACAGGTTTAAAAAGGTCCCCACTGCGGTTTCAGGGAAAAAGGTAAGTCAATTTCCCGTTCAACCCAAAAAGGTGGTTGAAAAATTTTCCCTTTTTCCGGCAATGTGTAAATATGGGGGGCATGCAGGTTTGGGGGTCATGGTGTGGCCCCGGACAGGGTT